>JASANX010001060.1:188763-199561 GCA_030849745.1 Trypanosoma scelopori
CTTGTTTCTTTTTTGCCCCACCCCCACCCTCTTTTGCGTCTGTGTTTGCGTCGTTGGGTTGGAGGGAAAGGGAGTGAATAGACGTATTTCATTCGTTGGAGAAACCAAAAAGGGTGTATGAACACGACAAAGACTTTGACGAGTTTGTTTCTCGTCTCATCCTTGGGACCATCGGCGGAGGTGTCCATATGCCTCGTGACGGGTGTTGCGTTGGTGTTGACAGGCCTGTCTTGGTTCCTCTGTTCCTGCCGCTCGAAGACGGGCAGCACAGGGGCTGCTTCTGGCGCTGCGGTGCCTCGTGATGAACCTGTGGTAGCTGCAGGAACAATGTTGGCAGGAGGCTTATTAGAGCAGGGAGGGATCCAAACACATCCGGAGGGGAGGACATCTGCCAATGCTGCCGCAGTGGAAGGGTGTAGTGGGAAAACGATGGAGCCTACTTCTGTACTGCGTGGATTCCCCGAGGTGGATGCTCTCATTCTTTCGCCATGCCAGCGTTTTCTGTTCATCAACTGCAACAGCAAGCGGAGGGCTCGCTTGTACCCTCAGAACACTAATCGTGCTTTTATGGCTCGTGGAAAGGAGCTGCAGGCAAAACATTTTGTCTCTGTTGATGAGGTAGTCAAGCATGCCGCAGGTGGCGATGCAAGGGTGGAGATCCGCTCTGCTGCCTTTTCTTACGACGGCACGAGGCTTGCGGTTGCTGAGAGGAACAGTGACACTTTTTTCGTCTTTATTATTGGAAATAAGTGCCAGTTGACCCTGGAGTCGCACTGCAAGTTGCCTGGCCGTCGTCTTGTGTCCTCCCTTCCGCCATGGGGGCTGGCTGGTGCGGCCCACGACCTCATTGTGATGCTCCATGACAAAGATTGCGAAGTGGAGGTGCTTAGCCTCTGCAGAAGGGATTTTGTTGGAAAGGAGAAGTTCAAGGTTGGCAATGCATTGGCGTGGGCGCGGCGCGACACTACGATTGCTGTGGCTGGGTCATTTCTTAGGGAGACCCGGGTGGCAACGCTACGAGTGCTTCCGAATGGGACTGGCTTTCGTCTTCACAACAGTGCTCACTTGCAGGGTGGGGATGCGAAGTTGCGTGTGTTGGCTCTGGCAATCACATCCAAGAATGTTCCGGCCTTCAACACCCGCGCCCAGCTCCTCGTCCTTACGGAGGATGGTTGTTGCAGCATTTATGACATGGAGACGCAAACGACGAGCTCCAAAACTGAGGACATCTTGTCCCTCGTAGGCCAATTTAAGGATCTGGCGTTTGTGGGGTGGGATCCCGCGCGACCTGTTAAGATGGCACTTTGCATCTACGGCACTACACACCACGAGCGTCTTGCTGTGGCGCTCTCGCGGGGTGGGGATGTTGCAGTCTATCGCCAAGCTCCCACCGCGGCGCCCTCTGGCGCATCAGCTAGACTGGTTACGCTGGAGCCTGTTGTGGAGCTGCGCGATTGCCATGATGGCGATCGTGTGGAGCAGGCAGTGTTTGTTCAGAATGGCGAGGGTCTCGCGACTAGTGGAGGCGCAGACGGTAGACATGTGCGACTATGGGCACTTCCCCCACTTCCCAGTTAGCACAGTGCCCGTGTGCGTATGCAGTCGGAGAGGCGCCACTACATGGGGAGCTTGCTCTTCTCTGCCCTTCCTTTCTCCATTTTATTTTATTTTATTATTTTTGCTTCTGGACTTGTTTCCGTTTGACTTTCGGGGTGGTGGTGATGCCACTGGGAGTCGATCTGTCGTAGCAATGTGCGGTTGGAGGAACGAGGGAAAAATGGAGCGCGCTCCGTCTGTAGGCATGGGGGTGGGGAAAAAAAAAAAAAAGAGCCCATTCGATGGAATGGCTGAGTTGTTTTCTCTTCACTGCCGTTTACCACATTTTAATAAAGTGTTGAAGGGCAGAGAAGACGATGGCAAAATAGCGATTGGGGGATGGTGAGCGAGCAGCACAAGAAGGCGAAAAGAGAAGGGAGTGGAGTGGAGTGGAGGTTCATTCCTGCACTGTGTGTGTTTTACTCCCTGCCACCGCATCTCTGTGTGTGTGTTTCGCTCTGTTTCTTTTGTTTGTTTGCTGTCAACGCAGAAGTCGATAGTGACTTGTTTTTTTTAAATGCTTTTTAAAATTGCAGCCCGCCTGCGCCCGTGCGATTCCCTCTTTCCAAGCGTGTTGTATTCCGATGCTGCGGCTGTTGAGTCTGAGAGCCTGACCGCAAAATTATACACATGACTACGTAGACAGCAACAACAAGCAAACAAACGAGAAAAAAAAAAAAACACTGAGAGGCGAGAAGTGAATGAAACCCACATCAATTAAATTGGTGATGATACCGTCGTTCCCTTTACATCTTATTTCAATATTTCCTTCTTTTTTTTTCTTTTCTCTCTTCTTTTTCTTTTCATGTGTCCTCTCTCTCATTTTTGTTCATTCTTTCGGTCGTGCATCTGCTGACTCCTTTTCTCGCGTCTTGTGCTTTAGAAGCCAAGAGGAACGGGAGGTGGAGACCGACGCAGTGGGTGGGCGAACGAACGAACGAGCGAGCGAGAACGAGAGAATAGACGGTGAGGGAGAGGCGTGAGTGGGGGTTGCGGGGAGGGGGCTTGTGACGATAGAGAGGAGGGTGGTGGTGGTGGTGGTGCATCAGAACACAGTTGTGTAGGCTGCAGCTCACGCTACAGGAGGTGTATTATTTTCTTTTCGTGGTTCCCCCTCCCCCCTGTTGTGACGCCTTCCCTTCTTGCTACTCCTCTCGGAGGTTGTGTCGCATCGCACCGCGCGGAAGTTTTCCGTGCAGACTGCAGAACGTCGAGGAGTAGTATACCGGTGGGGTGAGGAGAGAGGGTTGCTGCTGTTGTTATTATTATTATTGTTGTTGTTGTAGTTGCCAGCCGCAGTTAATGCAGCTCCCGAGCACAAAAAGGTCGAGGCAGGGAGGTGGCGCTGGGAGGAACCGTCAAAGAAGGCACATTTCATTCTCATGTGATAAAAACAAGGTGTACTTCGTGAAACCACCGCCCCGTTCCATGAACCATCACTACTGGTTCACGGAGACGGAGTCGGTGGTCAAGAAAGGCTTATCTTTCGAGATTGAGCCTCACATGAACGTGTCGGTGGAGGTGGGTTGCCGCATGCAATTGACGAGTGTAGCGTCTCAGCCTTCGAGCTCCGCTTTCTTTGCATCGAGTGAAGGGGACACCGGGAGGAAGAGGCGCAAAAACGGCGGTAGTAGTGGCAGGGTGTTCCTGGAGATAAGGGCTGAGCCTGCATTGGGGGTTTTCGGAGGGGCTCGGTCTACTTTTCGGTGGATAACTGTCGCGTCTGTTGAGGAAGGACACGTAGAGAAAATCCGGGTGATTCTACCTGCAGGCAGCTACACGCTGCGCTGCGTGGGAGGTAGGCCGGTACAAATCTTTGCGCAGGCCTGGGACCTGGAGACGAAACTGGACTAGGAGCCGCAAGCCATGCATATTTCGGCGCATTCGGCACCCTGGCGAGTTGCCGACATGTTTTTTTTTTGTTGTTGTTGTTGTGTTGTTGTTTCGTGTGTGTGTGTGTGTGTGTGTGTGTGTAGCGTCACTGAGAAGGATAAAAAGGAATACTGGTAAGAGCAAAGAAAGGGAAGACGAGAAAGCAAACAAACAAAAACAAGAAGAAAAACAAAAAAAAAAAACTTGCCTCCTCCATCGCAGGTGAAACATTTGGTGTGGGGAGGGGGTGGTGGTGCAAATGCATTGCATAATTCACTTACATGCATGTAGGTGCAGATGCACATGCACAACTATAAATCTACACTGCTGAGGCGAGACGTGCAGTCAAGAGACAGACAATCTGGTGTTCCTAAATTGCTTCACATACCCATATTTTGCTCCCTGTATATATGTATGTATGCATGTATATATGCGTGTGTTTCTCTTTCTTTCTTTCTCTCTTTTTTATTGTATTTGTTTTCGGACGGGGTGTCTGTCTGTGTGTGTGTGTGGTGGGTGACGGCGGTGTTTCACTTCTGTTGCCGCTGCGATTGAGGTGATTACACATTTCTAGGAACACGTGCGTGTTGTACTCATGTTGACGGTAAGGAAACGCGATGGGACGCTGCAGCCCTTCGATATGACGAAGGTATACAAACGTCTAGAGTGTGTAAGCGATGGGCTAGACCTCAAGTATGTGGACATCAACAAGCTGACGGAAACGGTCTCCGACGGGGTGTACAGTGGCATCTCTACATCGGAGTTAGACCGGCTCATCGCCGAGACGGCGGCCTACGCCGTGACGAAGCACCCGCACTACAGTCTCTTGGGTGGCCGCCTATGCGTCACAGCGCTTCACAAGGTGACAAAGTCGTCTGTGCTGGAGGTGTTTTCCATCCTTCATGGCCACACAACGCACGAAACGAAACGTGTGGCGCCTCTGGTGTCCGATGAGGTCTGGGGCATTGTGCAAAAGTGGCATGAGGAACTTCAGGGTATAATACAGTATGAGCGGGATCTGCGCTTTGAGTTCTTCGGATACAAGACGCTGGAGCGGTCATACCTGTTGCGGGTGGAAAAAATGCGAGGTGAGATGGTAATTGTGGAGCGCCCACAGCACATGTTTTTACGTGTGGCTATTGGCATTCATGGCGAGGACATAAAACGTGTGAAGGAGACATATGACCTTATGTCCAATGGGTTTTTCACACACGCGACTCCCACGTTGTTCAACGCTGGTACGCCATGTCCTCAGATGAGCTCGTGTTTCCTCGTTGCCATGCGAGAGGACAGTATCGAGGGCATTTACGACACGCTAAAACAATGTGCCATCATCAGTAAATCAGCAGGTGGAATTGGCGTTCACGTGCATAACATCCGTTCTGCCGGAAGTTACATTGCGGGTACAAATGGCACGTCGAATGGGCTCGTGCCGATGCTTCGTGTGTGGAACAACACGGCGCGGTATGTAGACCAGGGTGGCGGAAAACGCAAGGGTGCGTTTGCGATCTACTTGGAGCCTTGGCATGGTGATATCATCAACTTTCTTCTTCTTAAGAAGAACACTGGCAAGGAGGACCAGCGTGCGCGGGACCTGTTCTACGCCCTGTGGATTCCGGACCTTTTCATGCAGCGTGTGGAGAGTAGTGGTGTATGGACCTTGATGGATCCAAGCACGGCACCAGGGTTGAGTGACTGCTACGGCGAGGAGTTCAATCAACTCTACGAACGGTACGAGAAGGAGGGACGTGGTCTAAAGACAATGCAAGCACAGGAGCTCTGGTTTGCCATCCTCGAATCGCAGATGGAGACGGGCGTTCCATTCATGCTATACAAGGATGCATGCAATAGAAAATCAAATCAGAAGAACATTGGGACTATCAAGTGCTCGAATCTCTGCACTGAGATTGTAGAGTACACGTCGAAGGATGAAATTGCCGTCTGCAACCTTGCCTCAATCGCCCTTCCGCGTTTTGTCGATGAGAAGAGGGGTGTATTCAACCATGAACTTCTCTATGATGTGACAAAAGTTGTTACAAGGAACCTGAACAGGGTGATTGATCGTAATTTCTACCCATTACAGGAGGCGCGCAACAGCAACATGCTGAACCGCCCAATTGGTCTTGGTGTGCAAGGGTTGGCCGACACATTCACACTGCTACGCCTACCATTTACATGCAGTGACGCGAAGGACCTAAACGAGGCCATCTTTGAAACAATCTACTACGCTGCTGTGGAAGCAAGTGTGGAGTTGGCCGAGGAGGAGGGGCCGTACGCACGCTTTGCCGGAAGTCCCGCGTCGGAGGGGAAGCTGCAGTTCGATTTGTGGGGTCAACAACCACGAAGTGGTCGGTGGAATTGGAGCGCGTTAAAGGAGCGCGTGGTGAAGAGCGGCATGCGGAACTCCCTGCTATTGGCGCCTATGCCTACCGCCTCAACATCGCAGATCCTTGGAAACAACGAGTGCTTTGAACCCTTCACTTCGAACATCTACGTGCGCCGAGTGCTGAGCGGTGAGTTCCCCGTTGTCAACAAATACCTCGTGATGGATCTCATTGAGCGTGGGTTGTGGAATGATGAGATGCGAAACCAAATAATTGCATACAATGGATCCGTCCAAAAAATTAAGAGCATCCCCGATGACCTGAAGGAGTTGTACAAGATTGTCTGGGAAATCCGACAGAAGGACCTGATCGACATGGCGGCAGACCGCGGCAAGTACATTGACCAGAGTCAGAGCCTGAATCTGTTTCTGGAAAGCCCCACCTCTGGAAAGTTAACGTCGATGCACTTCTACACGTGGAAGTCTGGTCTCAAGACTGGAATGTACTATCTGCGTAGCAAGCCTGCTGCGGATGCGATCAAGTTCACCCTTGATCCGATGAAGTTGAAGGAACTTCAAACGGACGCCACTACGAGCCGCGCGTCAAGCACGGGACAGGCAGGTGAGGACTGCCTCAACTGCGGTTCGTGATGTGGTCAGGCATTCTACTTCTTAATTCCAGTATTCGCCTGGCTCTGAATAGACGTGTGCGTGCCTGTGGTGATAGGGGCTCTGCGCACACGAACACTGAGACCGTTAATTAATGCAACATAGACTTGAAGAGGGGAATAGGGGAAATCGAAAGAGGGAGATGGGGACGGGGATAAGCAGGGCAGCCGCCACATTCTCTTTGCACTCCCTCTACATAATTTTCTTTCTTTTTTTTTTCTTGGTTTGTTTGTTTTGGCCGCATAGAGTTTCCGTGAGAGTGGGTCCTGGAGTTCTGGATTGTGTTTGGTGCGGGCTCCCTCCTTTTCTTTTCTTTTCTTTTCTTTTTTGTTACCCACGCTCGAATTTAGAAGAAGTCGCCGGAGAAGCACAAAAAAAAAAAAAAAAAAGAGGACGGGGAAGGGGGAGAAGCACGGGCTCGTGTAGTTTCTCGTTTGGTCCCTCCTCTGGCGCTTTTTTTCTTCTCTTCCTGCGGTTAAAATGGAGGAAACTCCATGAAACACTCGAGACTGCAATCTGCTCCCCCCTGCACACGGGGTGGTGGTGGTGGTGGTGCGACGTGTTTCTCACGGATCTGCTCTCGAGATGGAACCCGTGTTATCACCGGCCGTGTGTGGTCCCTGCTCTTCTCCCGAGCTCTTCCTTTTTTGTACCGTGCAGTAACACACCGTGTGACCCTCGTCAGTGTACCCTGAAAGAAGGAGGAAGAGAGTGGCATAGTTGTATATTATTTATTTTAGGTTGCTTTTCTAATTGTTTGGAGCAGGCCTTCACATTGCAAGAGTGCCAGTTTTAGTGTGTATATATATATATATATATTTATATATAAGTGCACCTGGTAGATGTAATGAGGTGCAATGATGGCCACCTCACGCCGGGGAAAAGGGGGAGTAATAACAGGGGCAATGACGTCTATATGTATGAGAATGAGCTGCAACACCACCTAGATTTGCTGGAGAAAGAGTTGGAGACCCTCGCCCATCTGGAGTGGGAGAGGGGCGGAGGAGGAACAACGCCGAGCAGCGCTGGTGGCGTAAACGATTCGGATGAGAAGTCGCGTTTATTAAAAGAAAACAGGAAAATGCGGAAGATTCTTCAGAGAATGGAGCGCAGGGAGAGGGTCCTCGCGCAGGATCCACAAGTGCTTGAAATTCGAAACAAGGTTGCAGCTGTCCGGAAGGAGGTGGGTGAGGTGGAAAAGGAAGTGCAAACGCTAGATCTTGTAAGGCTGCTCTGGAAGAAGGGTTTTGACAAGGTACATGCGAAGGAACGCAGCGTCACGGCGATTCGTGGTAGGCAATATGAAGAGCAGCAGGAGCTTCGTGACACACTGCGTGACATCACAGAGGAGTTGCAAAATCTGGAGAAGAGAAATGTCCAGCTGCACATGCGTTTTGCAGCTCTTCAGAAGCAAGTGTCGCTGAGGGTGTCAGAAAAGGAAGCTTCTGCTCTGATAGCGAAGCGACGAGCGCAGGAGAAGACGATAGAGGCGTTAAGGAAGCAGCTGGCCGACCTGAAATCGCTTCGCACTGCAAAGCTGAACAACTTTCAGTCTCTAGAGTTTAAGGAGGGCAGGGCGAAGGCGAAATTGGAGAAGGATATCGCGGATTTCAAGGAGATTTTGCTGCAGCGCACCAAAGAACTTGAGCAGATGAGCCATGTATCCAACCGTCATCACCGTTAACAGGGCATTACACGAGATCTTGCGATGAAACGAATGGAGTTTTTTTTTTTTTTTTTTTTTGTACTGCTAATGCCCTCTGCACGCACTGCTACTCCGAGGTCTACCTCTCTCTCTCTGTGTGTGTGTGTGTGTCACTTTGTCACCACCATTACTACTACTACTACTACTGACAACACTCTACATACGCATATATTGCTGCTGTTGATGGCTCTCTACTTTCCCCCCCTTTCTCCGTCTTTGTCTCGCCCACCACGTGGTTCAATCAACACAACAAAAAAGCCCTAAGCGAAGAGAAGGGAAGTGGAAAAAAAAAAAGGTAAAAGGCAAACATCAGGAAAGAAAAAAAAAAAGGAACAGGCGTACAAACACACACACACACACACACACGTACACGTAGATAGAGAGAAAAGTACACATATACAGTATATATATATATATATATATATATATATATACTGTATGGTACTGTGGTAATACTATATTTGTATTGGTAGTAATAATAATATTAACAGAAACAACAACAACAAAAAAAACAACGACAACAAAGAGAAAATATTATTACTATTACTACTACTAATACGACTACTATATTTGCAGCATTCCTACTCAGGGACAGGCGGCAGGGGGAGAGAGAGAGAGAGAGCGAGAGAAAGAACGAAAGAAGGGGGTGGGGTGGGCTGCGCAGTGCACACACACACACACACACTTTATATATATTAGTGTGCTTTGAGTGTGGAAAAAAGGGAGAGGGGGAGAGGGGGAGAGGGGATTGCGCGGGCACATTGGTGTTCATGTATAGAGCGATGACGACATCGCCCACCACACCACGTAATCCACCACTCATGAGCTACGATGAATCCTGTGACCAACCTTGTCCCTGTATTTCGAGTTTACCTGCACTCTCTTCGCATCACCCGGAAAACAAATCGACAACCGGGGTCTCCTCAGCTGTAGGTGGACACCAAGTCACGACGGCGCGTCCGCCGACTTTATTGGAACGTCGAGAGCGGAAACTTTGTGGTAGTAGTTTCCCAAACCTGAATGTGGAGACGTTGCAGGGCGAGAACCAGAATGCTGTTACACGGGACTCCGATGGCAGCACCATTTTTCGCGGTTGGTCAAAAACGGATGTGGGTCAATCTTTAGCTACATCGTCGTCGTCGTCGTCGAAGGGAATGGTAAAGCTTGTGAGCTACAATATATTGGCGCAACGTTTAGTGTCTACGGAGCGGTATCCACACTGTCCCCCGTTTGCCCTTGCGGAGGACTACCGGTGCACTCTGCTGGAGCGGGAGTTATGTCAAATCTCTCCTGATATCATAGCGCTGCAAGAAATAAGTGTCGATGTTTTTGAAAGATTGGACTTGCTTGGCGGATGGCTGCGGTCAAAGTACCGGTTTGTCGGAAATCATGTTGTGATCACCGACACGAGGGGCCGTCCCATGTCTTGGGATGATGATGCCACAGAGGATGCAAAAAATGTAAACATGTCGGGAGAGACGACTGTTGGCTCCCCGCAAGCGATACGTCTCGACACACCACAAGCGGACAACACCCCTGGTAATGGTTTCCGAAGGCACCAGAGGCGCTCGGAGATGGAGGGAGTTGCCATCTTCTACCTGGAGGAGCGCTTTGAGCCATTCGAGGTTGTCCCTATTCGGTTCAATGAGATTGCAGCTGCGGACGTGTCTCTTACAGAGCGAGAGCGCCGTGCTCTGCAGGTGGGCTCACACAATGTTGCTCTCGTCACAGTTTTACGTGATCGCATGAAATCGAACATCATCTATGTGATATGCACCGTACATCTTATTTGGCAACGCACCGAGTGTCAACTATGGCAGACACACCACGTATTACGTGAAATGGAGCAGCTGAAGCAAAAATACGAGGAGTACATGGACGACAGTATGAATGGACCACCGCTTGTCGTGCCTATTCTCGCGGGAGATTTCAACGCGGACCCAACTTCACCGCCGGTTCGTTACGCTTTGACTGGCGCTCCGCCTCCTGGTAGTGATGTGGTCAGCTGCTGGATGGTACCAGAGGATGAGAGCAATGCGGACTCCGGTGATTTAGGCAGTACGGCGTCCTTAGAGACCAACAGTGACAGTGGAGTGGTGGTTGATGGTGGTGAAGCCGCCACAGTTACTGCATCCAGTGGACATCACCGCGGGGGGTGCTCGACACGCAAAAGATACCGCATTACTAGCAGCATTGGTCACACGTTGTCACTGCATGATAGCTACACGGGATACCGTGGGCGGCACCCCTGCCGTGTGTCTGCTGTCAATCCGTCTACAAACGGGGAGGGCAGGGTACTTGACCACATTCTCGTAGATGAGCGTCACGTCGCTTGCACAGCCGTGTTGCGACTCTCTGGTCTTACCGAACTTCCCACAACGGACTGCCCCAGCGATCACTACCCTGTGGGAGTCATCATCACCCCACGCAGTTTGCTGACTTGATTGGTGGGAAGTTGCATGTGTATATAATAGGCGTTTATGCGTGCACGCGCGTGCGTGTGTGTTTGTGTCAGTTTGTTTTCACATTCCATGCGATTACATTTTTGTTTTGTTTTGTTTTGTTTGTTGTTGTTCTGGGGGAAGAAAACGGGGGGGAGGGGGGGGGGGGGGGGGGGGGGGGGGGGGGGGGGG
>JASANX010001061.1:0-72030 GCA_030849745.1 Trypanosoma scelopori
CAGCTGTGGCGCGCGCCGGCTCCGTGGAGCGTGGCGGTGGGACTCCGGCGTTGGCGCGTGTTCTTCCGTGCGGGGCTTCTTGCTTGGGGAGGGGGTTCTCCATTGAACTTTATGGGCTTTTTCGGGCGCGGCCAGTTGGGGCGGATCTCCCGTTTCCCCGTGCCTGGCGGTCGCTGCGTGTGGGTCATTTGTTCTCACGGCGCCTCCCCCGGGGGCGGCGCGACATTCTATTTCGAAAACCCTAAGGGAAATCTGACGAGAGCAAGGGCGGTGAGAGTGGGTTTCCTTTTGTGAAGAGGGAAAGGCGAAACCGGCCCTTTTCGTTTCACCATAGCTAGGGGGCAGCCAAAAATTTTAGCCGGCGGTTGCCTTTCTATGGCCCCATCTGGGTCAATACACCCGCAAAAGTGAACTCCAAGACAAAATTCGTTGCTCAAACAACTTCATTCTTTCGTTGCCCTCCGGCCATTTGAATCTATAGATTGCTTCGCGCCAAATGGTTTAATCGCGTTGGCCGCTAAAACGGCAACAAAAGGAAAAAAAAAAAAAACGAATAATGCGCACCAGCTGCCAGTGGCTACCCCCCACAACGTCGTTTACGCACGCATGCGTAAGGGGGTGGCCGGATTTTCTCCTGTTCTACTCCTGTAGATAGCTTTTTTTCTGTCGCAGGGTAAGGCTGTCCCACTCTTTCGGCGCGATGGACGACCAATCGTGGTCTTCGAGGGTGCCAACCGACACTTCTAATTGCCGCCGCCCTTGGTGAAGGAAGCGGGCGTAAGCACGATTCTCCCATGTGGCATCATTGTCGGCGCTGCATGGCTTCGTGGATGCTTGGTGGTGATCGCTGCTTTTACACCGTGCGACATCTTGATTCCTGACGCTCTGAGCGAATGCTTCGTATCGCTCCTTTGTTAATGGTGGGAGAATCTCCCATGCACTGAGGAGGTCGGCGATGAGGCCCATTTGCGGGACATCTGGGAGAGATGCTGAGGAAGCGTGAAGTCGCGCCATGGCAAAGACGGAGAACCCACTCACCTGATTAGTGGGAATGTGGAAAGCGTTGAACGCACCACGTGGAGGAAGTTTCACTGCCGTGATCCCCAGTGGATCTGTGCTCACTAAGTGCTTAAGCTGCTCATTGGTTAGGCGGAGCACGCTCTTCCGAAGTTTCTTCCGACAGTGGTCTTCGAGAATCATGCAGCGTCGTACCTTCGCTTCCTGTGCGGCGATTCGCTTTGCCCAGAGTCGCTGCGTACCACTAATTGTTCGAAGAAAAACCTGGAGTTCATTCACTGCCTGGGGACCGCCTGTCAAGGTGCGCATCTGATGCACGCCAGACCCCACCCACCCGCTCTACAGAAGCTGAACGGCAAAGAGACTCCCGGCTCTTCCCCGAGCAGAAAAAAAAAAAAAAAAGGAGCACATAAGCGCAGGGGAAACAAAGGAATGACGACTCTCTACACGGGGTGTTTCTTCTCAACCCATCCGACAAAAAAAAAAAAAAAAAACGGCAAAAGGTGGGCATACACACCCTCACACACACACACACACACACACACACACACACCAGATATCCCCCCCAAAAAAAATCATCAAGACTTATGCGTCGCGTTCACGCTTTCGAACCACGTTGTACACACTAGAGGATTCTCTAATCGGGTCTATTCCTTGGGGGCGAAACAATGTTAGCGTTGCCATGTCGTTTTCACTGACCCACTGCTGTTCAGTGGGAAACCAACCGCGGGTCCCCATCTGCGCACCAGCGATCGCACGGAACACCTTCCGCGTATCGTTTTCCTTTTTTGGGTAGTGATATTCATTCTTTGCTCTTCTATGCCATTCCCCGAAACCGGAACGCTGCGCCAGCGACAGACGCTGACAGATATCGGACTGCAAAGGAGATGTATACCGCACAACTTGAAACGCGTAGGTGTTGCTGCCCTCCGCAGGTATGGAAGAAGGTCCTTGTTCCTTGGAAAGTTTATCCATAAAACTGCTAAGTGCTGCCTTGGTGTCAACACCGTTGGTAACTGCGGCAGAGTCTCGGTGTTCATTCTTGACAATGTTGTTGCCATTGTAGAGCGCCGACTCGCGGCTCAGTTCGGCGTGAAGTCCCTGAAAGAAAAGCAGTGCAGATTTCGAAGGTGTATGGGACAAGGCTTCTTTTCCCGCAACCTCGAGGTACATTCTTGTCCGATGTTGTGGAAGCCTTTCCATTATCTTGATACAATTCTTCAAGATTAAGCAGAATCCAGACACCTCTGAACTCGTGAAGTTATTCTTGGTCTCTTTCGCCTCATCAGCGGAACGAAGTGCATGATCCGCATTATTGTCTACCCTACCACCAGCTTCCAGGACCTTCCCGCTCATGGCTGCCAGCAGACTCTCAGAGAGAGAGGGCGAAATCATCTTTTTCCATCCCCAGCGCTTCACAGTGCGAGAGACCTTGTCGCGAAGCGCCTCGTCTGCATCTGCGTAGTTTGCAAACAAAGGCTGCGCGATGCGCCAGAACTCCTCCAGCACTACCGCAACATGTGCTTCTTCCTTCATAGCCAACATAGCGTCAATCAGACAGAGAACCGGAAAGGAGGTGGCTATTTGAGCAGATGCTAGCCTGCTGCCGATGGCCACTGCTATCTTTACGGGCTGCGTGCCTTCACCACAAACAGCCTGCAACGCTGCCACAGTCGTCATGATCTGTTCCCTTGATTGTTTTTGAAGGGCATCTAGTTTCGCTTGAAATGCATCCATCAATGGGAGTATGGAGGAGACGAATCAATCTCTCCCTTTATCTCTCTATAACTCTCCTCTCCTCTCTCTCTCTATCTATATATGACGGTGTGTGAAAATGAAACAGACAAGAAGGAAACAAAAATAGAAAAAAAAAAAGGCTAGTGCAAAAGACGTCAAGCCACTTCGCGACACTCCTAAAAACCCTTCTCGTGTAAAAAGGGTAGAGTGAAAAAAAAAAAAAAATAAAAGGACAAGGGTAGAAATATGCCGCACCACAAAGAAGCATTTTCACCACATCCAACTTATATGCAGTGATCATTTGGCAAGACCCTTCAATGGGCCAAAGCGAGCAGCCGACAGCAGAGTCATCAAGGGGCTGTATAAATACCGCTCTCCCCCATCGTGTTGATCATCGGTGTCCGTGCCCGCGGAAAGAAGCTCAGCAAAGTGAGGCAATGAAGTGGCGTGCCCCGTATGCATCATTCACGGATCCCTCCTCGAGAAGGATAACGCCACGTGCGCAAACAGTCACCTTTGTTCCAAAGATTCTGCCGTTGACATTTAACGACAAGTTCTCCCCAACGTGTTCCACGCTGTACCACACAAGATGTATCTTCCCAGGTTCGTTGCCGAAGACAACAAATGCTTTGTCGCGCAAAGCAATGAGGTCCTCCTCCACAATATCCAGCGGTACATGCTTTGGAGGATAGTGGCTTAGGTGAGGGGATGCCACAAGAAGAGTCAGATGACCTAAAAAAAAAGGGGAAATCTCCTTAGAGGAATAACGCCCCTACTGAGATGAAACAGTAGCAACTGCGTGGCATTGATACCGAATCGAATTACACTCCCACCGGCGTACGTTCTGATGGGAACTTTTGAAACGGCATGCCGAATCCAAGGACTCAGGCCAACCGGGAACGTTACAGAGACCGTTTGCGTTGATTCTAGGTTCTGGTTTTCCCGTCGGTGCCGTTCCAAGCACAGGTGCGAAAAAGACCTCCATCCCAATGTTCAAACCACACAAGCCACTGTCATTCTTTACAAATGCAGGGTGCATCACAAAGGGAACTTGCCTTTTCTACTATGCCTCCGCGTACTGCCAAAACTGATAGAAAGACATGGGTAAACCCATAGCAATAATAGTACGGCCGAAGAGTCTCATGTAGTTGCGTTAGCCTTTGCATTTCCGACAAGAGGGTTTCAAACAGAGAGGGGGATTGCGTCCTTAGATGCCCCAGGAGCGGGGTGGCGAGACGGTAGCAAGCGGGCACAAGGTCATTAACTACACCCACCGCGCTGCGGCGCGAACGCCACCCTCCAAGAAACCGCTGGGTTCGACCTCCACATTGATGCACCCCCCTTTCGGCTAACTGCTGTAGTGACACGACAGCGTCTACCAGCCCGAGAAGGGAGAGCGAAGAGCCTCCAACCAATGTGGCAGACGAGATATCAGTCAGGCCAAAAGATCGCAGCACCGACTCAGGTGAGAAACAGTCTACAGGAAGGAAAGAAAATAATGAAATCAAAACCATTCGTCTCGCGACCATAATCAAACGTCTGGCAGTAGTAGTCGATGGCATAATTTGCCGAGTCCACAAGGCCCCCGTGGTCATGAACGCCATGTCCAAAGGCGGAGAATAACACACCATCTATTGGCTCATTCCACACGCCACCAACGCCTGTCTGGAGGACACCATCACGACGCCGACGGTACCACCGCACGGCCTCGGCATTGGCAAAATCCAACAGCCCTCCTTCTCCTCCTCCTCCTCCCGAAAACAAAATCAATCCATTCAGGACTCCGCAAACGGGGACAAGAGCCACGCCGATACAACAAAAAGGAACCCCCGTGAAACGAGAATATGCTCTGCAAATGATAATATATAATCTGCAGGCCGATAAATAAACTGGAGCTATTCGCGTCTTTTTCCGTTTACCCGAAACGGAAACGAACAAAAACCAAACAAAAGGGGGAAACAAAGCAAACAAAAAGACAGTGGATCAGAAGAGGATGGATGCACAAAAAAAAAAAAAAAAAGAGACAAGAAACGTCTTATTTCAAGCAAAATGTCGACTCACAACACTTCTTCCCAAACAAAAAAAATCCTAAGAGGCGTGTACGCGAGGCCACGTCCGGGATGTGAGAAGGAAATACAAGAAGCATAAAAAAAAAAGGGAAAAGAGCGGGTTAGATAGACCAACAGAGAAGCTGTGTGTCTGATGTTTTTTTTTTTTTTTTTTTTTGCCACTGCTACCTCGCCGTCAGGCTATCGTTGGGTGTGCAAATCATAATTCCCGCACTGTCTGCCCCCTGCAGGTCCACCAGGGCTTCCTCGTAGCGCCTCTTCACCGCATCACCACAAAGAACGTACACATTCGCATCATTTCCTTTTCTCATCGAGGCAATCGCAGCACCAATGACGTGCTCTGGATCCAGAAAGCTCTGTAGAACAACGTCATCTGCTGACCACGAGGGATCACCAGCCCGACGAAACACCTTTATCGAGCAATGTGAGTCCGAGAGACCCTTTGACATCAATATTTGGTCGATCTGTGCTACTTCCACGCTCGTGCCATCTACACAAACCGTGAACGGCAATCGATCAGATGAAAGGCAAACAGAGGCATCCACATTAACGTCAAAATAACGCCGCACACCCTCTCTCTCAAAGAATTTCATGAAATTTCCATTTCCGAGTCCCATCGAAGCGGGGAGAAGCGGTGCGATGATACCAAAGTCGGTATAAACCGGAAGCTTCCCACGACCCAGCAGCTGCAACGCTCTTGTGATGCACTCAGCCTCTGGTGACAGCGGCTCCTCAACCGCACGGTAAATGGGGGTTCCATTCGTCACTGAGCGCGAAACTTGAATAATATGTGAAAAGCGGCGCTGCACCCAGTCGCAGAGCGGTCCTCCAAGAGAAATGCTACTTGGCGAAAAGCAAGTCTCAATGTCAAGAATAAGACGAATGAACTCGTTTTCCGTCACCCCCTCGCGAGGCATCGTCGCTGCCAACGTCCGCATCGTCTCCTCCCAATTACAGGGATACAAAATTGTCCCGCAAATATGGTGCACGTCATTCACCTCATGTAGCGTTTCCATCCAGGATGATGAAAGAGGGCAGTTTCCAGCCTCTACCTCTACCGTCGTTTTCTGCATGCGCTCCTTGAACTTCGCCTCAATGTCAGCTAAGGGAATGCCAGACGATGGGGTATCTTGAATAATCTCCCGAAGAAGTGTCGCAAGTCGCCCAGCACATCTCGCTGCGATGCATCGCCGCATCCGCAATCCCTCCCCTTTCCCCTCGGTTTTCACGCAACGACAACAAAAACACCACCAAGAAAACAAAACAAAGCCGAGAAAAAAAGAAACGAAAAGAAAAAGAAAAGAAGAAACCACTGGATCTAAATTTGCAAGAAGAACAACACACACACACACACAAAAAAAAAAAAAAAAAAAAAAGGCGGCAACACAATAAGTTGTTTTCTTTTGGTCATCTACATCCAGTACCACATTGCTCTGGGGCATTCTCCCCCCACCCCACCAGACCGGCTCTCCGAGTATTTTAAACGCTACAACGCCTACTCCTTTAATCGCACCTCCCTCTCCCCACTTAGCCCCGACGACAGAACAAAATTTGGTGTGTGTGTGTGTGTGTGTGTTATGGTGTTCACACTGAAAGTGGGAAGAACTCCACTTGCATTCATCTATTCCACCTTCACACACACACACACATTGACTGTTTTTTTAATTTTAATTTTTATTTTAAAATTTGCACAAATATATATATATATATATATCCTCCTATTCGTCATGATTTGGGGTGATTTCCTTCAGTGCAAACTTCCATAGCTTCTGCCGCACTTCATGGGATTCGCCAGCCGGATACTCAAAGGTAACTGTCTCACGGCTATTTTCCTCGGTGATTTTACTGGCATTCAAGAAGAGCTCCCCGAGATTGTTTTTCAGTACATCTAGAGCAGATGGTACAACGGCCATGGGGTTGGTGTACTTGAAAGGGTTTCTCACCATGAGAGAAAAGGTAACTCTTTTTCCTGCTCCTGCTGCTGCTGAAAGAGATTCTTTCCTGCTGTCTGTTGATTCTTTGAGACCACCATGCCCTCCTTTGGAGCCAGTGGGGATGTAGTTCCTCAACACAACGTGCACACTCTTTCGGATAGCCTCCAGAGCGTCTTCATCATTCTTATCATAAAGTTGGAGGCACCTGCCGTTGCGTGAGACACGAGCCGTTCGCCCTGCACGGTGGACAAATGTCTCCACAGCCATATTGTGCGAGGGAATTGACATCATTAACACCATATGCACGTCCACGAAGTCCAGGCCGCGGCCAGCAAGATCCGTGCACAGAATCACGGATGCGGTCTTGCTATTAAAGTCTTCCATGGCAGCAATTCTGTCCAGTTCATCCTTAAGTGGAGTCAGGGTGCGGAAGGAAAAGCCCAGTTTCTTGGCAGATAAGGCAACCTCAAGCTCCGCTATCTGCTTCCTGGTGCCGAAGACCACTGTGCGCCCAAATTCCTCGGTGGCAAGCAGGTCAACCACTGTACCCACCCGACTTTGTTGGGGACAGTGCATCACAAAGCAGTCGAGCTTCTCTGGTAACTTGGCTGTACCGACCGTCACAAGCTGGTAGTAGTACTTCTTTACCCCGAGGAATCCAGCTTTCACCACCCAGTTGGGGATGGTGGCCCCGCAAAGCACGTAGTGGTGGAAGCGGAAATCTACCATGAGATCTTTTTGCAGCGAGCCATTCGCCCTGCGGATGAATCTAAGGAGATTTCGCATGCGGCGCCCAACGTTGGAGAAGCGCGGTCCCAGCGTCAGGTCCACCTCGTCAACCACAATTGCGCGAACATTGGATGCATTCACCACACCTACTACCGATGCCCCCGATCCCTGAAGTTTCTCGCCATTATCATCATCATGATTAATATCCTCCTCCTCCTCCTCCCCTTCGTCGTCTTCTTCTTCTTCTTCTTTCAAGCCCTCACTCGTGCGCTTTCGTTTCAGCCCCCCACGACCACCAGAGAGCTGCTTTCCACGAATGACTTCATCAATGGAGCACACTGTGCCAATTACAATGTCCCACTGCTGCGAAGCAAGATCCTCAAATCCTGCGACTCCAATGTGTAATTTTGGATAGATCTTCCCAAGAACACCCTTTGTCTGTACAGCCAGATCGTTGCTGAAGACAAAAATGAGAAGAAATGGATCAGTGGTGGCGGTGTGAGACTCTAGTATCATGTGCCGCTCAATGATAGGGAGGGCATAGGCTAACGTTTTGCCACTTCCCGTACGACTATGGAGGATGACGTCACGGCGGTTGAAGATGCCACGATAGCACTGAGCCTGACAGGGGAGAAGGGCAGAAAATCCCATTTTTTTCACCATGGCCTTGGCTGTGGCAGCGGTCATCAATGGAGCCCGTTTATAAGTATCCTTTTCATCCTCACCCTTGTGTGGGTCTGCACGCTCCGTCCTCTCGAGTGGGTACTCCTTTTGGAGGCGATCGAGTGAAAGATCAACTGCCTCGTCCACATGAAACACAACTGTTCCCGCCTTCTTCGCCTTTGTGCGGTTAGTGCGGGGGGCGTTTTCCCAATGATAGAGGTTCATACTTGTAGAAAAAAGGGCTTCATGTCGAATTTGACAAACAAACAACAAAATTAAAATTAAAAAACAAACAAACAAACAAACAAACAAACAAAGACAACGACAGCAGCAGTGCGACGGTGGGGATGGAGGTGGATGCGGTGGAAAATAATAATAATAATAATAATAACAATAATAATAATAATAGCAGCAACAAGTGAAAACACGTTGTACATTTGATGTAAGTTTATTTATTCAATATATATATATATATATATGTTCTCTCTTTTGCCGTAAAACCAACCAACCAAACAAACTTCCTCGCCACCAAGTGTTTGCAAAGTGGCGCACTCGTTAAGTACGCGGGGTCTCTTGTATACTTTCGGCATCATTCTATAATGATCACCTCTTTGTCGCCAGAAATTTCTTCACGGAAGCATTCCACTGAAGAAGAAGAAGAAGAAGAAGAGGAGGAGGAGGAAGAAGAAGAAGAAAGCGTCACTGCCGCTACCTCAGCACTGTTGCTCCGCTGACGTTTTTCGGTACCTTTTCTCGCGAGGAAGCTGGTCAACATCATCTGCCTTCCACCTTTTTCGTGGCCCTCGCCCGTCTGCATTTTGAAGGAGCCAATAGTAAGCGTTACCGAGTCGACCGCCACGCCAGGTTGAGCGCCGAGACACGTTGTGATGTATTGTATCGCCGTAGTTATCAATGTTTCAGTTGTCACCAGCTCCGGCAGCGCCAAGGTCTTGTTGGCGACAGAGCTGAGGTGGTTAAGACCACGATTCCCAAGCTTGACATTGAGAGTGCATCCCTTTACTTTGTACGTTTCACAGAATTCCCTGTAGCGTACACACAGCTCGCCAGCGAGAACTGTCACCCACTTACGCAGCTCCTCAGCCGAGGAGGCGGATGGGCGGAACATTTTGGAGGCCATCAACGTCTTTGGAATCACCCGCTCGGTTATCATCTTCTCGTCATAGCAGCGCAGACGGCGGTACACGTACTCTGCATCATCGTCACCAAGTGCGCTTCGCATCACCTCCTTGGAAACCAACCACGCCGCACGGCACAACTCCACCCCAGCACAAACACGGCGAACCATCTCCCCGTACTTCCCACCGAAGCCGTGAATGCTCTGGTAGGGAATGTCCCAGATGGCGGAGGCGACACAGTTTGGTAGCAGCAATGTCTGCTTGTTTGGTTTGTGACGCGATGAGATACTTTTGGCAAGGAGCTTGTTGTGTGCAATACCCGCGGAGCAGTCGTAGTGAAGACACTGGCGTATTTTCTCCCGTACTTTCCACACAACCCGCGATGCTGCTCCCAGGAGCAACACATTCTCCCTGCTGGCTGGTGGATGGAGCAAAACATTGAACACATCGTGAAATTGACAACCTCGTTCCTGAAACCACGCGTTGATCTCCACCTGTTTCTCAGGAATTACATCCGTCGACGGCTCAAGGAGACTCTCCAAAGAACACAGGGGTTGCGAACTGAGAAGTTCCACAGACTCATGCTCCCGACGTGCTGCCTCTGTAACGTCCAGGTATGCCTCATCAAGACCGCCCTTTTCAACCTCTACTCCCTCAAAACTGCGTAATATGTTGAATATCTTGCGACTGGCATCCCTGTATGGTTCCAAAGCAACCTTGTGTGTCGATTTCCTCGGCATCTCATGATATCTATACTCCGACTCCCATGCTGCATACGTTGCAACATGCGAGACCTTCACATGGGGACATTTCTCCCGCGCTTCATCCACGCTGCTAAAGCGCGTAATGCCGTACCTGCGTGCTGGATAATTGACGGCAATTGCATTTCCCCACTGAGAAAGAATGTACGGTTCAGTACGACAGTCAATACCGAGACGAACTGCCTCCACCTGGGCATAGAAGCAATCCATGTCTACGTGAACGATACACCGCATGGCTGACGAAACACACCATCACACACACACACACACACACACACACACACACACAGATCAATACAGAAACAAACGAAGAAGAAACACCTACTGTGGCACCCCCCTCCCCTCCCCCACCCCCTTTCTTCTTCCTCCTACACACGCACCCCTGCAACACACGTTTCCCCCATCCGACAAACAAAAACAAAAAAACAAATAGAGCAACGGAGAAGAGAAACAATTGAGGAATGCTGCGCAGAGCGTGGCGAGAACAAAACAAAACAAAACACGACTTCAAAAGAGGATTTGATATTGATGTTGTTGCTGTTTCTTTTCGCTTCTGCCACTCCTTCGCCCATTTTCTCACCTCGCCTTGCCACAGTTGTCACCCTTCAGCCTCTCCGTTGCGCGTGGTAATAACAATTGCATAGGTTAGCTAAGCAAAAATAAATAGAAACCGTTGCAAATCTGGTTTCTCTGCCCATTTACCAACCCAGTCCCCACTATCCTTTTCAGATATATATATATATATATATATATATGTACATATATATATATATATATATACACGGTGTCATGTGTATGTACAAATCCCAACAATGTTGCATACGTGGAACATATTCACTCCAAGAAAAACCAAAAGAGAAACGTCCATCCCCGCCTTTCCGTCATGCCAGAAGAAACAGATGAGAGCAAGTCCACGTGGGGGGAAAAAGTGGCGTGTGTGGTTTACTTCAAATGGGTAAAAAGGTGGAAAACAAAAAAGCGGGGGTTGCTGAGATCGATATTTCCGAGTCCCCCCCGCTGGAGAGTGCAAGTTGTTATTCTCCACGTGGGGCTTCGCTGGCGAATGGGGGGGGGGGGGGGGTGAGGCGTACGCACGCGCATCGCACACGCACCGCTCAGCCCCGCCCAGCCCCGCCCCCTCTCGCACGAGGTGGTGGGGGGGGGGGCTGGTTGAATGGGCGATTCTCCGCTAATGAACTCCGCGAGGCGCCGCCTGTGCAAATCAGAAAAATAAAGGAAAATTTCTTGTAAACAATGGCGGTGGACCTCGACCATTCCTCGAGTCGCAAGGTTTTGAAAACAAAAACAAAACAGAAGAAACTAATATATTTACCCCTCCTCACCACCATCCTCTCTCTCTCTCTATGTTATCATCTCCCCTTTCCACACTTATGTAATGACTGTCGGTGCGTCGTAACCAGTGCGCTTTGAAATCTGCAGTGTGCTAAGGGCAATAGAGATGAGATTGCTCAGTGCAGTGCGGGGACTCGGCAAAGTACCATCCTTGATGTGTTGTACAACCACCTCAGGTTCCATGTACTGTTCCAGGTACAGTCGAATTGTGGCACCCGAAGACCCCGTGCCACTCAGTCGAACCACAAAGCGCGAACGGTCTTCAAAGAGAACGCGAACACCCTGATTTTTTGAAATGGAGCCATCCAGGCTGTCGCAATACTCAAAGTCGTCAACTGTTACACAATTTTTTCCCGACAAGGAAGGAACATCCTTCGACTGCAGCGCTCGTGCTGCCTGCATTACCATATTGGCAGAGTCTTCCGCTACATTTTCATAGTCGTATCGGCAATAGTAATTCCGCCCGTACTGCATCCAATGCTCTTCAACTATTTCTCGCACACCAATAAGTGGCTTGGAAGGATCAGTATTTTTGCTTGCAATAATCGATAACCAAAACAAAGCCGCCCACACACCATCCTTCTCGCGGATGTGGTTGCTGCCCGTACCAAAGCTCTCTTCTCCACAGATGAGAGGGTTGTAGTCTTCGCCACCAAACACCTCTCGACTGTCCATCAGATTCCCGAAAAACTTCCAACCTGTTGGAACCTCAAACAGCTTGAGATGCAGTGCTGCAGCAACACGGTCAACAGCCCCGCTTGTTGGCATGGACCGTGCCACAGCCTTGAGTCCACCACCTTGAGCAAAGAAGGGCACAATATTTGCATGCGCGGCGAGAATAGCTAGGGAATCCGAGGGGGTTACAAAAAATCGCCCACCAAGAATCATATTCCGGTCTGCATCACCATCAAATGCTGCAGCAAAGTCTGGAACTCTACTGGTGATATTTAAAAGAGGCATTCCCCCCGAGTCAAGTCCCATCGCCAGCACCAGTTTCTCAGCATACGTGAGATTCGGGTCTGGGTGGTTCCCACCGAAATCTGGCAGTGGTGTGGCACCATGCAAGGCACTCTCCGGGACACCCAGGCAGGATGCAAAGATTTCCATCATGTAAGGGCCGGCAATTCCATTAAGTCCGTCAAGTCTTATCTGAAAATCTGGCCGCTGTAACAGTCTTGCAATAGCATCAAAGTCAAACACAGCTTTCATACCCTTTACATAATCTTCGGTAGAAGAGATAACCGAAACCGTGAGGCTGTCAAAGACATAATCACCCGTCCCAATCAAACTCACCTCATTGAGCTTAGAACACATGAGAATGTGATCAATTTTTAGAGTTTCCTCGTAAATGGTAGATGTGAGTTGCTCCGCCGCAGGGCCTCCATTTTCTGTGTTATACTTGATACCAAAGTCTTCCTCAGGGCCACCAGGGTTATGACTTGCGGTGAGAATGAAAGCTCCCTTGGCTCTTACAGAACCATGTCTTCTGTTGCGGACGATGTGAGAGACGGCAGGAGTCGAGAGAAGACCATCTTTGCCAATCCATATATTCCGCACACCATTGGCAGCAGCCACCTTGATTATGATCTGAATGCTCTCTGAAAGAAAGTAACGTCCATCACCACCAATGACCAGAGCGTCAGGAATTTCTCCATGCTTCTTGATTGCGGTGAAGACACTCTGAACATAGTTGGCCAGATAATTTTCTTCTTGGAAGACCCTTACCTTTTTGCGAAGCCCCGATGTTCCAGGTTTCTGATCGACATAGGGCCTCGTAGGCACCTTGGTCACTGTGAGCATGAGTGAAAATGTGTTGCCACTGTACTCCTTCTTCCTCCTCCTCCTCCCAGAGTCTTCCTTGTGTTGATGATGTTGTTTTCGCGCACACACTGTGTATATGCGTAATGATCCAAAGATAACACCCAGAAAAAGAAAAAAAAAAAAAAAGCAGTAAAACAACGACAACAACAACAAAACACCATGAACATACATACACACAAACACAAGCAAAAAAAAAAAGAAAAAAAAAAAAATAGAGGGTAAGCCTCCACCACCATCACCCTTTCCTTCATCCGTCACAAGGTTGAAAAAGGGACATCCCCACCATCAGCAAGCTAAAGAGAGAATTTCATCTACTGTTCCTGGGAGAGCTACAACTTGGAAGCATCGTCTCCTTCCCTCTTTTGCTTCGCTCTCAGTTCCTCCTCGAGAGATCTTAAACGATAAAGAATGCCCTTATTTGCTGCTGATCTCAGTTTTCCAAGTATTACCGAGAGAATATCAAGTGGGGGTTGTACATCCATGAGCGCGCTTAGTATCTTTGGGTTGCACGGAGTTCCCTGAGCCATGACGTAGCGAAGAACGTAGAGAGCCTCCATCCAGTCCCTCGAATGTGCTATCAGAATGGACGCCGTCGAGGTGTTCGCAGGATGCCGTTCACTAACAAGGCGAAGTAGCTGCTCTATTGCTATTCCAGGGCAGTTTTCCAAGAGACACTGAACCGCTCGTCGTTGAAACTCATGTGTCGGAACACGGTGAAAAAGGTGGATGGCTGACTCCCAGTTTCCGGCACGTTGGCACGCCTTGGAGAATGCACTCAACTGCAGCTCCTCGAGAATATATCCCTTGGCAAGCTCCGAGGCAATGCATCTCGTCGTTGGTGCGGGAATTCGCTTGGTTGCCCCAGCGACCAAAGTAAGCCTCTTCAAGGAGGACAGCGGCGTGGCACACCGACTAAGGATGTCGTACTTCTCACGACTCGACAAAGGAAGAAATTGAGATAACAGCAAACCGGCTCTCCAGCTGTGACATGACGCAAGCCAGAGGGCAAGTTTCCCCCCTAACTTAAAATGACCAAGCGCAGCACACCAAAGCTGAGGGCAACAGATCCCAATCATTTTTGCCAAGACTTCATTGAAATCTCCAACAACTCGATGCCCTGCAACAAGCGATAGAGGTAGCTTCCACGAGAGACTCCCTCCTCGCATTGCTGCCCTTGCAAGGCTCATCACCGATCTCATGGCCAGAAACTCACCCGGTTTCAGCGAGTTCAGAGCTACACCTAGTTCGCTTCCTTGTCGAAGAGCTATATCCACCGTCTGTAGCGCATTATTGGGCAGAGGTTTTTTGTGTTTCCACGAATCCACGTGACTATACCTGGTGGAGCTTAGCTGCAGAAGAATGGAGTCGATACTCTGCCTCTTACGGCTATCGGCGAATGTGCGAGTATACTTGAGCCACTCGGTTAGTTCTCTTATGCTGCGTTCCTGTGGGGATTCCAAGAGCTCAAAGAACTGTACCGCCTGATGCCACGGCGTCCACTTGATCGACGAAAGGAAAAGAGAATTCTGAGTCTCATTGATCTTCCTTGCAGAATGAAGAAGCGTTGCTGTGACATTACCAAACACATCAGATGGAACATGAGTGCTCTTGGAACACACATAGAGAAATCGACATAATAGGTCTACCTGCGACACATCACTAGATTGAACCATGGATAATGCCGTGCACCAATGCTTCTCAAGAACCATAGTTGCCAACTGAACCCTTGCCTTGACAATGTCCACCTCTTCCGAGTGAAGACACCGGCGCAAAGCCAAAACCCCTCGAACCCAGCGACCATTTTGAGCACATTCCGTGACAAACGAGGCCACAACTGACATGACACACCCCCGAAAACCTGTACCCCTTTCTTTTGAAACGGAGGGGGGGGGGGTCTACAGATAAATGCGACACAGCCCGCTTCACCCAAATCCATTCCGCAATGACGCACACACAGACAGACACAGAGACAGAGTATATATAGCGAGAGAAATGGGCCCAGAAGTAGATGTATAAATCTGGAAGAAGTGCTTCTTCCCAATTTATTTATTTATTTATTCCATGTCCAAGGAGGTAACAAGTTTTCTGGCGATAGAGTCCAGTACTGCAATAGTGGGGTTCATGCTGTCAACAACGTCCACCAATGGAGCACCTTCCTCGCAAGCTTTCATCAAAGATGGATCCAGGGGCACCTCTCCCCAAAGTGGGATGTTAAACTCCATACTCAAACGCTTTCCAGCACCTTGGTCCTTGGCAGATGAAAAGATGACAGAGGCTCCACCACAGTTGGGACACGTAAAGCCGCTCATATTTTCTACAATCCCAAGTACCGGTAGTTTAGCCTTCTGGCAAAAATTTACTTCTCGCCTTACATCGGCTTCTGCAAGCAACTGAGGTGTAGTTACTAGGATAGCTCCGTTGACACCACCACATTGCTGTAGAAGCGACGCGGCTGTGATATGCTCATCCGAAGTCCCTGGAGGAGTGTCAATGAGCATTATGTCAACATCACCCCAAATTACGTCCTTCAGAAACATCTTGATGACGCCATTTTTCTGAGGACCTCGAAAGAGAACAGCTTCATTTTTTTCTCCCAAGAGATAGTGCATGGACATCATGATGACTGTTTCGTCGATCAAAACAGGTTCAATGCCGCTGGCGCTTTGATGTGCATCCTCCCCCCGAACACCTGTCAGGCGTGGAAGCGATGGTCCACAAATGTCCATATCAACCAAGGCAACGTTCAAGCCTGTTTTACCGAGAATAAGAGCAAGTTCCTTGGTAAGAGTACTTTTTCCAACACCACCCTTTCCACTGATGACCATCACCTTTCGTTTGACACCCGACAGACGCTGTTTGATCAACTCAATGTCCGGATCGGGACCCCTTGGTGCGGAGGCGCATATAGAGGCATTGGGGCATCCTTGACATGAAGGGGAGATTCCGGCTTCCGGGCTCTCAGGCCCAATACACTCGGTGTTTGCACCGTGCATTTTTCTTTTCCCCTGAGACTACTAGTGAAGCAAGAAAATAGGTAGTAGAAAAGAAAAGAAAGAAATCAATGGACCACCCGCTCCTTTCAGGAAGAGGGAAAAACAAAAACAACAACAGGGAAAGAAAAACAAAACAGACATCCACTTGGTTTGTAACGATTGAGTTATTGTACACACACACGGAGAGAGAGAGAGAGAGAGAGAGAAGTAGAGAATCGAGCGTGTGAATGACAAAATACATCTGAAAAAAAATGTTTAAGCGGCTGTCGCCATTACCCGTTCATGGAGGTTCTATATTTGGGCAGTGCTTATCTATTTGCTCAATTACCAACCTAAAGGCTCGCTGAACATTGACTCCTGGAAGCGGCTTATTTTCCTCATCTTGCGAGACCAGCAGCTGCGGTGAATCCTCGAAGAGCCAACCACTAAGCGGCATTTGTTGAACCGGAATAACTGTATTTAAAGGAAGTTTCTTTCCACAGAGAATACTCGTTTCGTAAGCCCAGAGCTTCGCAACATTTCGCAAAGTGTATCCCCCTCCACCAACGACCAGCATGGGCAGACCCAACCTTTTCACTTCTTCCAGACATTTGCCATGTCCCCATGACGACAAATTAAAGTGCCCCAGTCGATCTCCAGCTAAAGAATCGGCCCCACACTGCACCACCACCACATCCGGCACAAATCTCTCCACTATTAGACATAGAGCATGCTCAAAAATAGTTGTGTAGAAGAAATCATCAATGGCATCCCACAGGGCCAAATTCATTGCGTAATGACGTCCGTTGCCAAAGCCAATGTCTCGCGGATGTCCTGTGCCGGGAAAAAAAGATTCACCAAACTTGTGGAGGGAGAGTGTGAAGACCCTGTTACTTTGACAGAAGGCCTCATCAACACCGTCACCATGGTGCATGTCCAGATCCACGTACAATACTCGATTGTGGCACTTCAACAGCTCAATAATTGCAAGTACAATATCGTTCACGTAACAAAAGCCCGAGCATTCGCCACATTTTGCGTGATGCATACCACCACCCCAGTGGATGACGATGTCAGCCTTGCCACTGTTTATCAATATGGCGGCCATCAGCGAACCGCTTGCAGTGGAAAGAGAGTGCTCCAACAACCCTTCTACCGGTGGACAATCGCCTGAAAAAGTCACTTTGGAGACTTCTGTGTTCCAAAGCCAACTTCGGTTGCTATGGAGTCCAAGGTTAGAAATGTAGTCCTCCGCATGGTACGCCAGCAATTGCTCAACCTTAATGGAAGGAGGCACAACCGTTCGACAGTGACGATTGATTCCAAGAGCTCCAATGAGTTCCATCGTCGCTAGAAGTCGGTAGGGCTTCATGGCGTGTTGTGGCACCAATGCTGAAAGATTGCAATCTGCAGAATAGCACGAAGTGTCGATCAGCGCAACACGGCAGCTGTCGTCCTCCGCCATCTCTGCTGCCGTCATGGCTGTCGATTGATGTGCTGTGCAAAGAAGGAAAAACGCTCTGGACGGAAAAATCGAAACATACAAGAATCTTCTATCCCCGCCTTTCCGTCATGCCAGAAGAAACAGATGAGAGCAAGTCCACGTGGGGGGAAAAAGTGGCGTGTGTGGTTTACTTCAAATGGGTAAAAAGGTGGAAAACAAAAAAGCGGGGGTTGCTGAGATCGATATTTCCGAGTCCCCCCCGCTGGAGAGTGCAAGTTGTTATTCTCCACGTGGGGCTTCGCTGGCGAATGGGGGGGGGGGGGGGGTGAGGCGTACGCACGCGCATCGCACACGCACCGCTCAGCCCCGCCCAGCCCCGCCCCCTCTCGCACGAGGTGGTGGGGGGGGGGGCTGGTTGAATGGGCGATTCTCCGCTAATGAACTCCGCGAGGCGCCGCCTGTGCAAATCAGAAAAATAAAGGAAAATTTCTTGTAAACAATGGCGGTGGACCTCGACCATTCCTCGAGTCGCAAGGTTTTGAAAACAAAAACAAAACAGAGGAAAAACGCCAAAGGCATCCGCGCTGTCCAGCGCAGCCGGCGGTCGCGTGAGGTGCGCGGGCCCCGCTTGTCTGGAAAGCGGTGGCGCCGGCCGGTCTGCCGTCGCGGGGCTCGTTCTTGGCGCTGCGACGTGCCCGCCTCCTGCTCCTGGCGTTGCCTTGTTTTGTGTCATTCGGCGGTGCTTCCCTCTTGTTGTGTTGTGGCGTGGCGCGCGCGCCCTCCGCCTCGCTTGGCGGTTTTCCTCTTATTCGGTGGTCGGCGTTCGGTCTCAGATGGTTCGTTTTGCGTGTTTGCGTTTTTTTTTTTTTGCTTTGTTTTGCTCCATTGATCACCCCTCTTCCAGTTGCAGGGTGCAAAGTATGTTTAGTCGAAGGTTCTTTCCTTCATGCGCAATCTTCTCCCGGACATTACTGAGCGCTAGGCGTTCAGTAATCACCGAAGACCCGGAAGAACGACAAAGAGAAAGCGAGCTGCGCGCAAGGGTGCTTCAGCGATACAGCAGAATAAATATGCCAGAATTCTCCAATTTTCGCTATGGCCATTTTGCCGCAGAGGGAGGGACAACAACTGCTGCAGCTTCCCAGGCGTACAAGACCGTTTTTAACGGCCTTCCACCCGAAGGAGTCAATATGAATGGGAGGAGTGGCACAGATTGGCTCATGCTCTTCACCGGGTTAGGATTGGTTTTTGCCTCATCCAAGTTGATGATGCAGCGTTTTTCATCAGGTTCTTTGGATAGCGTAAATGTGCCACTGTGGGTTGGGAGTCTAGAAACACAGGCAAAATACTTGTTGTTCTTGGTTCAATTCGACGCCACTACCCGTGAAAACATCAGACAGGAGTACAACAGTGTCCGCCAAGCAAATCCCTTTCTCTGCTTTTTTCAGTGGCTGCCCGCTCGGTACCCCGAATATGGCCAAGGTACTGTCTTCAGTCATGATGCTGCTGTTAATACGCTTGTTGCCCTGCTTTCAGGTAGCAATTCAACCTCGATGATCACTTTAGCGCGTGGTGTTCAAAATGCTCTTCAAAGGCCAGGCGGCGGCCCTGCATCGCGAATTGATGAGTTTCTGACCCAATTAGGCGGTGTGGCGAGTGTGGGAAGGGTTAGTGGGAGTTCTCTTGGTGTTGGCTGCTCCCAGCCTTTTCCACCGCCCTCTCCGCCGTTACAAATGCATGGGACAGAAGCATTGTCGATTGAAAACGCTCTTGAAGCGGCTCCAAGCGAGCGGCACAGCTCGGTTCCATTTTAGTAGCTTGATTGGTGAAACAGTATTCTTTCTTTACTTCTCACCATTCCTTCTTTTTTTTTTTCTCTCTCTCTTACAGATGGATATATATATATATGTTGGAATCCCCCGAATCAACTTTCTCTTCTTTCTTCATTCATTATTCTTTCCATTTCATGGCTCTGCTTGGGGACGAAAAGGAACAGGAAGATGGAGGCGCAAAAGATCATGACCCCCGTTACGCACGACTGGGCTGCCGAGCTTCACGAGACATTTCGCCTCTTTGATCCTGCTGGTGAAGGGGTTATTGAGATGGCAAGAGTTAAGGCATCCATGCTCAAGCTAACACCAGGATTGACTGAGGATTTATACGCCCGTGTCATGTCTGACACAAAACTAGAAAATGTAGATGCTATCAATTTTGCCCAGTTCTTTCTAGTTGCCTCGACTATAGGTGTAGTCTTGCCTCGCACTGAGAGCTACGATCACAATGAGCTGATGAATATTTTTGCGACCTTTGACACTGCCAAGAGCGGATATATTGATTTGAATTTCTTCCTGCAGATTATGTTGGAGGAGGGAGATACCCTTTCGCAAGCTGAGGGAAAGGAGCTCATACTGCATCTGCAACGCTTCGGTTGCCTTCACAATGAGAAGGTGAACTACCGCAAATTTATATCCAGAGTATGTTCATGTAATCTTTCAAACGTCTTTTCTCGTGTCTGACACTGGTATTTCTGCAGAATGATGATGTCCCCTCCTTTCTCTTTTTTTTTTTGTGGACTTCTTGCTTGTTTCTTTTCCGTTGTTAACGCTTTTTTTTTTTTTATCATTTTAAATTTAGAAGAAAAGAAAAGAATGCAGCGAGTTTTTTTTGTTTTACCTCTTTCTTCTCCGTGTGATGAATAGTATATTCTGTTGTTGCCATTCTTCCTCTGTCCATGATTGCGAGGGAACGATCTGCCCTCTTGTTATTTATTTATTTAAAAAAATCCCTCTCTCATATTCTGCTGTCTCTGAATTCCAATTTGTCGGGCCCACTCTCTGCTTTTCTTCTTGACTTTCTTCTTTGAAAAGGTGGGGAGGGTACTTGGCGTATTAATTTAAAAAAAAATCTTTTTTTTTTTTTGATTCTAGACACAATAGGATCCCATGCTTGAATCTCTCAAACGGGTGGTTGGAGGAATGACCATAACAAAGTGGGATGTTATAGTTTCCACGGTGCTTGTGCTTCTGCTGTATACATCATCTTTGATGATGTTCTTTGGCATGAATTTCTGGCTGTGGTCTTTCGAAACGGGACTAAAGCGGAGCTACACTAGTATTCTTGTTCCCTCTCTGGGGTGGGTAATTCTCTTTTGTATTTCCTTGTTAATCTTTCGTGGTGTCCAGTGGTATCAGGGTCGCGTTGAATCGTTTTTCTTTTGGTTTTGCCGCAGAGGTCTTATGTTGGTATTTTTAATTGGCTTCTTCGATTCTCTTACAGGGCTTTGTGGTATGTATGCCGCTGTACATGTTCCGGTAATACTTCAGTCTGCCTTTGTATCGACAGGTCCAATCTGGACATACCTTTTGGCATCAGTTTTGTATCCGGAGAGTCAGCCACCAGCTTCTTGCGCATTATTCTTGGCCTTTGCTTGTACGGTCGGCGGGGTGACCCTTGCAATGGTGCCGCAGATACAAAGCCATCGTGCAGACGAGTACTTCAGCCCTCCTTGGATAGTAATTTTCATGTGTGCGACCGCACTGTTTCCCTTGTACAACGTTTTACAGGGTCGATTCTTGTATGAGTTTAGGGGATGTTGTTCGCCCTTGACGAGCAAAATGGCAATGCTTACAGGCGAGGTAATAGTGCAGCTCGTGTTGACGATGATGTACTTCCCAATAGATGCTGCACCTTTCTTCGGGAAGTCTGATTCTCTACAAGAATCCTGGGAGATGCTAATTTCCAGTCTGAAGTGCATTGGCACTTGTTCAAACAACGCCATTTACATGACGCTCTACATTTTGGGTTTCTGGATTCGTCATGTAGTCTTTGCGTTTTTGAACGGCTATTCACCTTCCGTGGCTGCCGTAACAAGCCAGCTGACACAGCCAATTAACACATTTGTGTTATTGATTGTTCCATCGTGGAATGTATATGGAGCAAAGGCTTCTTGGTACTATACGTTGGGCTGCTTCTTGCTTATGCTTAGTTCCACTGTTATTTTCGTTGGATGGCACTTGCTGAATCGAAAAGAGTCTGGGACTGAGCGTATTTCATCATCATCACCAGTATTATCGCCTGTGCCAACAAATGACGACGTTGTTGTGGAAGAAGAAAAATCGGATGGGTGTCGGCAAACCTGCTTGGAAACAAAAAAATGGGAGCGAAACACAGAATAATGTGGAGGTTTCCTTTTTTTTTTTTGTTTTCTTTTCTCCTCCCTGTTGTCATTGCTATTCTTCTTACCTTACGACACATTAGCAACACAAACTAATTAGAAAAGAAACAATCTCGTGATGTGTGACTTGATGCCGCTCCCCTTGAAGGGGGAATATGTTTGTATGAACGGAGCTCTCTCTCTCTCTCCTCCACTCTGTGCTTCGCTAAAGCAATTGTGGACTTGAGGGTGACAGTTCGTTTTCTAATGGCTCCTTCCATTCCCTTATTTTTTTTTTTTTTTACTTCGTTCAAACAACTGTACACACCACACGTTGACAAAACAAAAATATACATGCACGCAAACCTTTTTCTATTTGCACTCTATCCATAGTGTTGTTTCTAGTATGCCCCCCAAGAACCGACAAGACGAGGAAAAATCAAAACTGACTCGGATTGCTGTCGTTAATCCTGACAGATGTAAACCTTCCAAGTGCAGCCTCGAGTGCAGCAAATGCTGCCCTGTTAACCTTCAGGGGAAGCTTTGCATCGAGGTGCAGAAGAAGGCTACAATTTCTAAAATCTCAGAGGAGCTTTGTATCGGCTGCGGTTTGTGTGTGAAGAAATGCCCGTACGGGGCCATTCAAATCATCAATTTGCCATCGAACCTTGACAAGGACACTGTGCATCGGTATGGTCCCAATAGCTTTAAGCTTCATCGCTTGCCTCTTCCACGTCCTGGGCAGGTTTTAGGACTTGTGGGAGCAAATGGCACGGGTAAATCGACGGCATTATCTATTCTAAAAGGGAAGGTCAAACCGAACCTGGGCCGTTATCGCAATGAGCCGAGTTGGGAGGACATATTACGTCATTTTCGTGGCTCTGAACATCAGGCTTATTTTCAGCACATGCTGGAGGAAAAAATGCGTGTTCTTCTAAAACCACAATACGTGGATCAGGTCCCCAAGGCAACAAAAGGGACTGTAGATGAGCTCCTTACTAAGGCTGATGATCGTGGCATGAAGCAACACTACATGAAGGTGCTTGATCTGGAAAATGTTGCTGATCGCGCCCTGGAGAAACTCTCTGGCGGTGAGCTGCAGCGTTTTACAATTGCTGCTCTCTGTGTTCAAAAGGCTTCAGTATATATGTTTGATGAGCCTTCAAGCTACTTGGATGTGCGCCAGCGGATTGCCTCTGCCCAAGTTATCCGTTCGCTTTTGCAAGAGGATAACTACGTGATCGCAGTAGAGCATGACCTTTCTGTCGTTGACTACATGTCTGACTTTGTGTGTGTGCTTTATGGTGTTCCTGGTATCTACGGTGTTGTAACGATGCCGTACGGTGTCCGGGAAGGTATCAACATCTTTTTAGATGGCTTTGTACCAACTGAGAATCTGCGATTTCGTGAAGAGGGTCTGACGTTTCGAATTACAGACGACTTTGATGAGATCACAAAGCGCAGTACGGAGAACAGCTACCCGCACATGGTCAAAAACCTCGGAGGTTTTACCTTGACGGTTGAACCGGGATCATTCTCCGATTCTGAGATCATCGTCTTGCTTGGTGAAAATGGTTGTGGTAAGACCACCTTCATTCGCATGCTGGCTGGTCAACAAAAGCCGGACAATGCCGTAGAAGTGCCGCAGCTTTCCATCAGCTACAAACCGCAGAAAATTGCACCAAAGTTTCAAGGCACTGTAAAGGATCTTCTCCAGACGAAGATCTACGATGCCTTCTGCCATCCTCAGTTTCAAACCGATGTGCTAAAACCTCTGACAATTGAGGAGCTTCTTGATCAAGAGGTGCAGAACCTTTCTGGTGGTCAGCTGCAGCGTGTTGGTTTGTGTATTGCACTGGGAACACCAGCGAATATCTATCTAATCGATGAGCCAAGCGCCTACTTGGACTCTGATCAACGTATCATTGCAGCTCGCGTTATCAAGAGATTTGTCATGCACACAAAAAAGACTGCTTTTATTGTGGAGCATGATTTCATTATGGCAACATACTTGGCAGACCGCGTTATTGTGTACGAGGGCACCCCCGCAGTAAATTGCAGGGCTAACGCACCTTCCTCACTCTTGGATGGCATGAACAAGTTTTTGAAGAGTCTGGACATCACATTTCGCCGGGATCCCTCAAACTTTCGCCCACGCATCAACAAACTGGACTCTGTCAAGGACCGCGAGCAGAAGAGCACTGGGAACTACTTCTATATGATGGACGCGCCTCCCCCATCAGCCAAGGTTCCTGACGCGATTGCTCAGGTTGAGGACGAGGAAGAGGAGGAGGAGGAGACATGCAAGAGAAAGTCAAGAAAAGGAAAGCGCTGATGGTTTCCGCATCCTTCTTTTTTTTTCTGTCTGCGTGTTTGTGTGTTTGTGTTTGTTTGTGTGTGTGTGTGTGTGTGGTGGGGAAGAACGGACGCGTAAAAAAGAAAAAAAAAAAAAAGGGAAACAAGAGTAAAGCAAAAAAGCAAAAAAAACAAAAAGAGTAATGAACAAACTCAAGGCAAATGAAAACAACTACGACACGGAGCTTTGCAGACAGAGAGCGGCATCAACATCAAACAAACAAATAAACAAGAAAGTGGGCGGCGTGGAGCACTCCGTGTCCGCAGCGTGACAAACTTCTCTCTCGCTCCCCCACCCCCCACCCCCCCCACCTTTTGTTTGTGTAGGTCAACCTTGACGACATTCGCTACTGTCCTCACAACAGCTAGCCAATCCCCTCTTCCTTTCGTAACCAAGGGGACGAGAAGCACACACACATATATATATATATATATATATATTTTCACACATACAAACACACACACACAAAAAAAAAAGGAGCAACAGCAACAACATCATCATCTCAAAGGGAAACAGCAAACGGCGTAGACCGTCAGGGGGGGGGGACTTGAGGGCACCCACACACCCACACACACAGACGCGTATATTTGCGTACATAACAACAACAGCACGTCCTTAAAAAAAAAAAAAATCTCCCTTTTTTTTTGTTATCTAAAACAAGGGAGAGGAGTCTGCTGGTTTTTGTGACTATTTCTGTTTGTTGTTGTTGTTGTTGTTGTGTGTGTGTGTTGTCAGAAGAAAAAAAGAAAAAAAAAAGGCTCCTTGTCGTTGTATATTAACGCAGCGTCACTATAGTGTTTTGTAGCTTCTCATGCAAGAGCTTATCGCCGTTCGGGTGAAGGATGGGATTTTTGTTGGGAATGTGACTGCCGCGCAAGACCGTGAGTTCATCGCGATGAATAAAATTACTCACGTCATCAATTGTGCTGGAGGTGAACTTCCAGATCTTTTCGTAGACGATGACGTAAAATACCTCACCTTCCCGTGGAAGGACACCGCTGGGTCAATTTGCACCGCCGTGATGTTTGATAGCGCTGATGAAAATATCAAGCGAACAGTACATTTTATCAACGATGCTCTTGAGGTTGGAGACTGCGTGCTGGTTCACAGCTATTACGGCTTGTCGCGGAGCCCAGCGTTGTTAGCGGCGTACCTCATCGTTAAATATGGGTGGAAACTTGACAGTGCTATTTCTTACCTTGAGATGGCGCACAAGGATATGTCCATCAAGCCTCATTTTTTGCGACAACTTCGCATGTTTGCAAAGAGAAATTCTGTAGAACACGATGTCTTCGACCTTGATGTTGACGATACATCATTTGGTCTTGACAATGACCAGTGGTTGCTTCGAAACACGCTGCTTAACGGACTTAATTTCGACTTTCAGCGTCAAAATGAGTTGTACAAGTTGTGTACAACAAAAGTAGACATTGGACAACCGCTTAGACAAACGGATCTTCGCATCGCATCACGTACAAAGAAGGGCAAGCATATTGTGTTCGTCGACACGAAGCAGGGGACGCATGTAGACTCTGACACCGGAACACCCATCGTGGTAGTGGAACCATTGCGGCAACGCGACTCAGAGAATCATTTTCTTGGCTATCACGGGTCCATAGCCCTACGTAATCGCCGTCGCCGCAATAACATCATGACTCGAAGCATTACCCCATGTGGGCGCTCTGTGGAGTCCGACCCACGTACAAATCCTCGTGGACGACAGGAGCTTACGCTTCGATCTGATCCCAACGGTGGGCGGAGTGCCTCCTTCGCGGATGGTGCAGCTTCGTCCCAGGCGGTGCGTACAGCAAGTGGGCATTCCACTTTGGATGGAGGCGGAAGCTACGCCGGGACGGAATACCGCCATGTCGCACCACCAAACACTGTCCATGCGCATGGGCGATCGCCCTTAGCTGCCCTCACATCCAGCCACAAGTACCGCAAGGGCTCTCCGCTACCAGCGCCAACGCACGACAAGGTACCACCCAGGGTAGTGCAGCGCCCTTCATCCGCGCCAGCAGCCGATACGAATGCTACTTGTAAAGGATTTGGACCCAACCCGGGACCCTCTCGAGTGGCCCGCACGTCGGTGGTGCGTACCGGTAGCCCAAACGTGCAAGGAAACTCGAATGCCACAGCACCTGGCTTGTCATCACGTCTTTCGAGCTACAAAAATATCGCTCCGCACCGTCCACGGCTCGGTTCAGGTGTGCCTTCCTCATTGAGTTCCAACAAGCCGGGGTCACTATCGTCGGTGGTGCATCGTTCTAATGTGCGCAACAGCCCAAGAACCTCGCGCCCCAGTTCCCCAGCTGATCGGCCATCTTCGGCAGCAGGCCGAGTATCATCGCCCAATGGAAAACCCTACGAGTTGTACTACAACCGAAGTTTGAGCGTCGGAAACAGCAATTCAAAGGGAGGAACCAGTGGGGTTTTGTGCCGTCAACCACCGACGGCCATATCTTCTGGTCGACGTCTGTAGAGACTTTCACCTTTCCATAGTTTGGTAGAGAGATACAGGGTCGTGCACGTTTTCTTTTCTTTCTGTCTTGTGGGTGTCATGGCGCTGCACGAAAGACAAAGAGAGAGAGAGAGAGTTAGAATATACGAAGGCGCACTCTGCCTGATATAAAATGTTTATTCCCCCCCCCCCCCCCCTTTTTTTTTTTTTTTCTTTTATACTATATTCTTCTTTGCCTTCAAACTCCCTCTCCCCCGCACCCCACACCTTCTTTCTACACCTCGTGCATGATTTCATTTTCCACTCCCTACACAGACTATATATATATATATATATATATATATATATACTCCTTGGTGTTGTTGCCATTAGAGAGTTATCTTATGGGGTGATGAAACATGATTGGAATGGGGAGCAGGCATAGGTGTGTAGTGTAGGGTTTAAAAACAAACAAACAAACAAAAAAAAAAGAGATGAGGGACTAGAAAAGAAAACATGTCGAAATGGTGCTGTTTTTCTCGCTTTTTTTTTTTTTTTTCGTTGTTGTTGTTGTTCTTCTGGTGGTGGTGGTGGGGGTGATCTGGTTTCTAATAAACACTTGGGAAGACAACGAAGAAGTGTAAGGAGAAAAGAAAAAGGGGAAGCCTTGGAACAACAACAACAACAACAGCAAAAGACCAACGACGCGGTGGTGAGTTTAGGACTGATAACGTCAGGTACACCCTGAGGTCAGCAACAGAGTGGAGTGGGGTTATTATGGGGTCCGTCATTTGCTTTCTCGGCCAACATGCGCAAAAGCAAAAAAAAGAAATGAAGTTTGTGGTGGTGGTGGCGCGAGAAGCTTTTCTTCCCTCGCTGCACGTATTCATTTGTAGTTGCTTGGAGGTGACGGGGCTTGTTGGACGAGGTGAGTATCAGTTGCGATACACCGTTTGCAAGACAGAGGTGTGTGTGTGTGTGTGTGTGTACTGAACGGTGGTTTATTCTCTGCGACGCATGTAGCGATGATGATGATGATGATGATGATGATGATGATGATGATGATGATGATGATGAGGGGGAGGAGGACGAAGACGAAGACGAAGAGAAAACAACAACACCCAAAACCAAAAAGAAAAAAACAAAAACAAAGAAAAGGTGTGTGTGTGTGTGTGTGTGGCGAATGCATTCTCTGCGTGCTGAGAGACAGTCGGAAATGGCACGTGATAGAAAGAGCTGCAAAAAAAGAAAGAAAAAGAGAGGGAGTGGGTGTATTAATCACTCACACACTTTTCCTTCCATCTCTTTCCTCGTCCGTTCCCTCATCCCCCTCCTCCAAAAAACAAAAAAACAAAAAAACAACAACAACAACAACAACTGGAGGGGGTGGGTGTGGGTGGCATGATGGATGGAAATGCGCACCATGTCGCGAGTGCACTTGTTTGTTTTTTCCTTCTCTGCTCTCGCCTTCTCTTTGCTTTCCTTCCTCTCGTCGGTGTTCCCTGAGAGACCCCCGCTCTCTGTCAGTCACTCTCTTTTTCCGTGTTGAATATATAAATAAATAAATATATTTATCGCGCCGCGCTGCTACATGAGCCCCACCCGGATGAAATCTATCAGCGCATCCGTCTCTCCGAACTCCCCCCCCCCCCCCCCCTAATATCCACTTTCTCAGTTGCTGCTTCTTCCCTTCCCTTCTATTCTTGTTTTTTTTTTTTTTTTCTTCTTTCCTTGTTTGGTTTTGATAGGTTTGTTTTATTCTAGTTCTCCTTTTGGGTCTAGACGCGGCAATGCCAAAGGGACACGTGGCGTTCGATGACGATGGGGAGATATTCGAGGATGATCCAACGGTGGGTCGTGGGCTACCAAAGGATCCTGCAGGGCGACTGGAATGGAAGCTGCTGAGACCTGTCTCCGTCACAGAGGAGTTGAAGACTGTAGTGGCAACGGCTCTGGCCAATATACCCAAGTCGTCGTCGTCGTAATGACGAGAAGACGATTGTCATAACGATTGTTATATATATATATATATATGCACTATTTTCTTTTTTTTTTTTCTCTTTTGCGTGTGTGTGTGTGTGTGTGTGCATGTGCATGTGCATGTTTCAGTTTTGGGGCTGAGTGTAAACGTGTTGGAGGTTACCATTGTTCACCTTTGCTCAGTCAAATGTTTCGTCTTCTTTGTTTTATTTTGTTTTTGCCTTCTGTTTTTTTTTTACTTTTTTTTTTTTTCGCTTCCTCGCATTTGTGTAGCCCCGTCCACAGCAATAGGGGGTCCCTACAAATTCTTTCGCGCACGCCCTTCAAAGAAGGAATTGACGTGCACGCAGAGAGAAAGAGAGAGAGAGAGATAGGGTGCACATAAGTCTGAGAACAAGATGTCATACAACACACGTAAGCTGAAGCTTCTAGTGGAAGACCCCACTGGGACGCTGCGAGAGAACTTGGCTCTTGCGAATTTATTCTTCGCGGCCGAGAGCGACGGGGAAGTAGCGGAGCTGTGCAGCATCATGGATCACGAGGTGCACTATGCGAACTTCTGGGGTGTGGTGCGGGGTCACACTGCTGCCATCGCCGTGCTGCAGAAGGAACGAGCGGAGCTGCGTCTTACGTGGACATCACGGGCCACTACAATCACCGCCAACACCTTTGAACGCCAGGGCTTTGTGCACTTCATTTCCGGTGGAGTAGCATCAGCTCCGGTCGTTGGAAACTGGTTCACAAAGTTTACGCAACGGCGTGTGCGGGAGTCTTTGGTGGTGAAGGATGGGAAGGTTGTGTTCCGTGACCTGAGCTTTCAGTGGGGCCTCGGTGTCCATTGACCAGCGTTATCGTCACCCTTCTCCTTGTCCTCCCAATCCCATCCCATTCCCATTCCCTCCCTCACACATGCACACACACACACGCACACCTTCTCTCCATTTGTGTCTCTCTGCCTATGAGAGGAAGAAAAAATGCAAAGATGGAGGAGGTCTAAAAAAAAATATATATATATATATATATATATTTCCCCCCTCTCCTCCCCTCCTCCACCGTTGCTGTACCTGTAGCTTTCCTATTTTTCACACACATATATATATATATATATATAATGCCCATCCCAGTTTTTTTTTAATTATTATTTAGATGAGACGTAGGCTTCTTGCTTGCTTGCTTGTTTTTTTTTTTTTTCTGCTCTCGGTTCTTGCGCCGAACCATGACTAGAGGGGTTGGAGACGAGGAATATTGTTTGTGTTCGTGTGGTGTGTGGTGGTCGTGGTGGTGGGAAGGGGATTCACGAAAAGAAAAAAAAAGGAAAAGTGAGACGGTTGTGATCATTTCTAAATGTTTGCCGTTCTAGTGGCACCATCCAATGTGTACAGCTCGGGAAATACCACGGCGGGTGCTGTCTTTGGCATTGTCTTTGGTAGCCTGATTGTTGTGGGGTTTGTCGTGGCTGTCTACCTCTACGTGGTGGACTACCGCGCACGTGAAACACACTACTGCCGCGGCCATTCGAGGGTGAATCCCCAAGACCACCTTGCCACAGAAGAACGCAACCACAATGACACCCTTTTCGCCACAGATTGTGTGATGGAGGAGGAGGAGGAGGAGGAGGAGGAGGAGGAGGAGGAGGAGGAGGGGACGGAAAAAAGGCGCTGACAACGACATGGAGGCCGAGGCCGTGCCGGCAGAAGGGAATCCAGTGGATGTGGGGGGGGGTGGGGGTGGATGGCGATTGCGGAAGAGGGGCCAGGCAGAACGATGGACGGTGGACGTCGTTGAGTGTAATGCCACTAGGAAGGGGAAAAGGACACACCCCTCCTGAGTGACGACGTAACGCTCGAGAGCTTTTTCGTTCCCTCTTTTTTTTTTTTTTTGTTTTATACCGTATCGCGTGGGTGTCTGTTTCGTGTTCTTGGCTCACTCTTCGTGTTGGATGCGGCTGGAAATGGATTTTGTCTATTTATCGTCCTCTTCCCTCTGCTGTTCCAGGGAATGCGACACTCGACGAAGCACCACACGGCGGAAGGCAAGGATGCCCCTCCCCTGGTGGACATGGAACACGAGGTGCTGAGAGCCTTTTGTAGCAACAATGTCCGCACCCTTCTCCCTATTTCTGCGGTGGGCATTCGATTACTTTCAGAAAGTTTCCCACATGTGGGAAACGCCGCCGATCTTGATACACTCGCAGATCGGCTTTCATCTCTGCGTGACACTGCTGAGTTTGGGTTTTCTGCACTTTTTTGCCCTATTCTAGTTGACGAGACATGCCAGCGTGGCATATTCCCAATGGCTATTGGATTGCAGGGCAACCACTACATGTACGCCCCGAAACTGCATAAAAAGCGATGCCTGACACGACTGCAGGCGCATGTAAAGGGCTTCCCTGATAGCGATGACGAAAGCAAGGGAAATTTTGTGGCGGCGCGGGTTCAAGTCTCGAAAATTTATCTACGTGAGCGGAATGAAAGCACCCAGATAGCATCTTTTGATGTATTTATCAATCGAAGGGAAGATGTTGCACCTGTGCTTTCCCTCATTCGAGCACAACACGGGGATAGCTGGTTGTGTTGCGCGCTCCGTGCTTGCTTTGTACACATGTTTGCCAAGAATGATCAATACCGCACTAAAATTGTCATTGTGGCGATTCGTCGTCATCAATACAAGAAGGATGCAAGGGAAAATGCAGACGAGCAAGGTGCCCAGGTCTGCTCTGTTGGTGAGGACGACCTTGTTAAGGAGGGCACCCTTGTCGCTGGAGAGATCGGCTACATTGTTGGAGATATCTACTCCTCTGCGACAGGGGCTTACAATATGAAGGGTGCAGGAACGCTGCAGCTGGCGGCCACCGGAGAGGCGATGCGTTCCGTGGGATGCAAAGTATGGGATTTGGGCATGTCGATGGAGTACAAGGAAAACGTATTAGGATGTGTGTCCATACCAAGGAAGGAGTGGCTAGCGCTGGTGCGAGAGCACACGACAGATAAGTCGATTGCTGAGGGCATTGACAAGACGCTGCGGGAGCAGTATAGCGCTGGGGTCCCGGTGCGATCGCTTCTCACAGCGGGTAGAAAACGGTCGACGAGCTGAATAACCGCCCAAAATGGGCTTTGGACGTTGTGTGTGTGTGTGTGTGTGTGTTGTCTTTCTGGACGACGACGACGACGACAACGACATTTGCGCATCATACTTGTGTCATTGCTCTTCAATTTGGTGTTGCATTGAATGCAACCGTGTTGACGTTGCTGTCAGCTGCAGAGCCCCCACCCTTCCCCTTCAGTCACTTGGTCTTCACTCTTTTCTGCGTGACATGCGCAGTGTTGTCTTTCCACGTTTTCTTTGCCCGTGTTGATTTCCTTCTGGTTTCAAGAGAACAACATGCCCGCCACTACACGAGAGGCACCCGCGCCGCGCACGGGTATAATTGCTGGCTTCAACAAGGGCCACAAGACAACCCGCCGCGCACGCGCCCCGTCATCGAACGACCGCTACGCCCTTCCGCACAAGAAGCTGCGCGCCGTGAAGGCGGTCATTACGGAACTCGTCGGCCCATCCCCCATGGACAGGCGCGTGCAGGAGCTGCTGCGCGTCGGAAAGGACAAGCGCGCCCTCAAATTTTGTAAAAAGCGCCTTGGTGACATCAAGGCTGCAAAGAAGAGGCGTGCCAAGATGGAGGAGGCCCTCCGCCACCAGGTCAAGAAGAAGTAAAGAATAGGACAAGGCGGCCGCTATGTCTTGGCCCGAGATGTCTCCGTGTCTTGCCCCCATCCTTTTTTTTTTTTGTGGCTTCGCCGCCATGCCCCATGCCCCGTGCTCCGTGTCTGTGCTTGTGCGTGTAATAATTGCGTGACTGTTCGCATTACTTTGGTTCATCATTTTATTTAAAAAAAAGAGAAAAAAAAAAAAAAACTACCTTTGGATTCCATTTGCACGCTGCACTCCAACCCACTTTGACCCACTTTTGCTCACTCTCATTCCTTCGTTTGCTTCTTTAGCGCTGCTTCCATCTCCTCGTCTTCCCCCCCCCCCCCCCCCTTCTCTGAGGTTGTTGTTCTTCTTGTTGTGGTAAGACGGCTGTTCAAGAGAGCAGCAGAGTTGCAGGTTGTTTCTCCGCGGGACGCTATCATGAGGCCTTACCACCTCCACGCCTTCTGATGTCAGTTGCTGTGCTGGATGGAGCTGAACCTTCACCTCAGATGGCAGGGAGTGTCACCATCTCATTGTGCAACGTGAGATTCCCTAAACCGCTGGACTCCGTCTCTCATTTTAATCCTCCTAATGGATATGCACATATGCCAGGAGAGAGAGAGGGAGGTCCCTTTGGGGATGTGTTCTGCACCGCCGCGTACTAGTGGGAATACTCTCTGCAGCCTAGAGGCCACAGCGTACAGAGTCGTGTTGGGAATGGTGAGTATACGTCATCTGGGGTTTGAATAAAACTTGCACAAGGGCACTATGTGGTGGGAAAAAGTGGCTTCGTTACTGCTTCCTTGATACGGGTTCTATTTATTTGTAGAACAAGAGAGTGGGTCGCGCCAGTCTGTGCATTGCATTCTCTGGAAGTTTGGTTCATTGTGGATGGGAGCAGTGATGACGAAAATAAGATATCCTTTTCTTTGCCCTTCACTCTGCCGGACGGCTTCAGTGTAGACCCAACCTTTTCTTGCTGCGGATCGTGTGCAGCCTCTAGGGCGTTTTACTGGTGCCACTGATGTCGCAGCTGACTGGGTTCACAGTGTTTGATTGCACCCCAGATGCGGGCGAGTTCTTGCATGAGCCTGCACACGGGAGTAATTGTAATAGTGGGGTGACATTGGCACGGTAGTGACGGCTCACTACCACCACACCGGGGTTCTCTGGAGGTTCCCCTTCTATACTCTCTGCATGTATGTGGATTGCGAAGACGTCTTGAGTAGACATGAATAATATATTTCACCTCGGGTGGTTTAGGATGGGAAGTGTACAATTTCTTTCCTCCTGCCTTGCTTGGCTTTTTTTCTGCTATCACCACTAACACCACTCTTCTTTCTTTTGTGTGTGTGTGTGTGTGTGTCTGTAGAGACTGCTTGAACCGCATTTCTCTCTCTATTCCGGCTTCATTCCCCCTCTTTTTTTTTTTTTTTTTTTCAGTTTACTGCTGGTACCTATCAACTGAGACTATGAATGCCGTATTGCTGGACGAGCACGAGACCCTGAAAGATTTACCCGCATGAAAGCTGCCTTGTCGTCTTCCTACGCACTCTTTCTTCAAGGGGAGTTTTGTAGCACGTGCTTGTGTACATTAGAAAGTGGTCCTGTGGGACGTGTTATTGTTAGAACCATCTGCATTGCCATGACGACGCGCCTATCGACTCTTGCCAGTGAGAAGGTTCCTCTTCCCCGTGACTCCCTCACAGAGGCGGAGAAGTGGCGGTACGTCATTGATAACGCTCTGAAAATGGGAAGCCTCGGGTTTCTTGGCGGTGCGGGTTTCTCCCTTGTGGTATTTCGCTCTGTCGCGTCACGGATGGCAGTAACGGCCTTGGGATGCGGATTTGGCCTCGGTAAGTCGTATGTGGACATGCGGTACATTTTGGGACACGATGTTGCTGCGGAGTCGCTCTGGACCGCGGAGGTGACGAGGAAGGTGAACCGCAACCTGATGAACATGGGCGATGGGGGTGAGGCGGCCAACGCGTAGATGGTGCCCGGCGGGGGGAAATCTCCGCATCCCTGAGTTTTTTCAAACCCCCCCCCAAAAAAAAAAAAAAAAAAGAAAAAGAAGATTCTCCACACTGAAGGGGGACGTGTTGTATGCGTCCATGCACGCACACACACACACACACACACACACACACACACACAGACACACGGAGAAAAAGAGAGAGAGAGAGACGTACATGGATGATGTCACGTATTGTGGTGTGCTCGCAATGGATTGCGCCCTTCCATTTCTGTGGGATGCTGCCGCCTTCTTTCGTTTCTTCTTCCGTCTCGTGTTCTCCTTCTGTATTTATACATGATGAGTAAAATGACTGCGCTGCTCTTTTTTTTTTTCTTTTATTTGGTTGTTGTTGTTCTTGTATGGAGTTTCATCTCTGCTCGTTTCCCTCCTTCCTCCCCCCCTACTGCTGGGCACATCTTCCTTTTGTTCTTCTTGCACCGGGTGGTTGGTTCATGTGTTAGCACGCACGTATTTAATTACTCCATTCGTTCCACGAACACCCCCATCCCTCCTTCTCAAACCTTGCAAGCCAGCAACAGCAACAACAACAACAACAACAACAAAAAAAAAAAAAAGGGGGAATATAATTAATTATAAGGATGATGCGCCGTCTCGCTCTTCAGCCCATCGCCCGTCGTGCAACTGTCGCGTGCCCGTCCGCTTTGGCTGTGCGTCATGCGTCCACCGTAGCGATCTCCGTGCAGGGCTTGCATTACGTTGGCACAGGTCTGGCCGCTATCGCGCTGGCTGGTGTTGGTCTTGGCATTGGCACCATCTTCGGCAATCTGCTGGTCGCCTGCGCGCGGCAGCCAAACCTGACGAAGATGCTCTTCAACTACGCCATTCTCGGCTTTGCCCTGACGGAGGCCATCGGCCTGTTTGCGCTGATGTTGGCCTTCCTGATGCTCTTCTCGTAGTGCGTGGATGAAGGTACAATAAGAGGGCTTGGAGATAGCATTAGCTGAGACAACACAGACATATGCGAGGGGATGGGAATGTGTGTGGGTGTGTTTGTGTGTGATGCATATAATAAAGCGTCGTCTGAGTGAAGAAGCAGAGGGGTGCAGTGGGGTGTGCTTTTCGTGACGGTGGACGCCAAAATAACGGAGGGAGGGAAAGAAAGGAGAAAAACCAAATAGCAAAGGAAGAATAGGTCTCTGTGTTTGTGTGTGTTGGGTGGGGTGGGGTGTGGGCAAACGCTCTTTTAAAGGCAATGTATGCATGCATGCATATGAGGTGTGGGCATACCGTGTGCGTGTATTAGTGAAGAAGAAGAAGAAGAAGAAGGATCGGTAATGAGACAAGGCAGAGACGAAGTGGAGCAGGCACATATATATATATATATATATATATATATATATTACACACACAGACACACACGCACGCACATGTATGTTTGCGCACGCGTAGCAACGAAGGCAAACACCCGACGCGAAAGGGCAGAGAGTGTGGGATGATGGCGGAGGGAGGGCAGAGGAAAACCAAACGAAAGAAGAAGAAAAAACAAACAAACAAACAAACAAGAAGGAGGAGGAGGAATGAGGAGAGAAAAAATGTTGGAGATTTAACGTACAGAAGTATTGTTTCGTTTCTACACCGCGGATGAGTTTCCTCTTCTGGTTTATCTGTTTTTGTGTTTCCCCCTTGCTTTCATTCTCTTTCTGTTTCCCCCAGTGTTTGCCTGGTCTCATGACACGAGGGGAGAACTGAAGGGTGGAGGGGAGGGAGCAATGGAGATGGAAAGCACACACTTGATTGTGTGTGTATATGTGTGTCTGTGTATCCGTCTGTCTTTCCTTCTGTGAGTGCATGCGTGGGTCCTATTGGCTTCTGTCTCTCTCTCTCTCTCTCTCTGTCTTTGTCCCTGCCTCTGCATGCATGTCTGTATGCCTTCCACTGTCTGTCCGTCTGTGTGCGTCTGATGAACGACGTGGAGCGAAGGTGTCGGTTACGCCACCTCTACTGCGTTTTGTGTGAATGACTCCTTCCGCACTTTTACTTTTTTATTTCAACAACAACAACAACAACAACAACAAAAAAGAATTTGCTGTTTGCGTGCCTGCGTGCATACAATGACAATCCTGAGAGCGTCTGCGACCGGGCGTGTCGTGTGTGGTGGTTCGTTCGTTGACATATATGGAAGGTGCCCACCCGCCACCATTCAGGCGGTGCATTCGACGGGCACCACAACTGCACCGCACTTGGCATCGTGGAGTGCGTTTCCAGCACCTAAACGGATACGTACCCAACTTGGCATTGACGCGGACACACGTACCTGCAGGGCCGGAGAGCATGTGGCTCTCGCCTTCCCCCAGGGAGAGACTACCCCGTCGCAGGGATTGCTTTTCTCTGTTGGAATTTTCCGTTGCGACACATGGGCGCTAGAGTGGGCGGTGCGCGCCGAGTCGCTGGAAACTGGGATGCTCGTGCGTGAGGTGTGCTGTCTGAGTGCACATTTCGTCGCCTTCCTCGTGGAGCGCGAGGAGAAGACAAGTACTGGGTGTTGCGGGGAACTGTATTTCGCGACAAGGGCGGATGTTTCACGCATGACACGACGGGAGAGGCGACAATGGCGTTCCTTCCTGGCGGATGCACGTGCCGTTGAGACTGCCTCTGTGGACGAGGGTTTCTGTGGTCTTCAGGCTCTGTCAGCGACATCGTTCTTGGCTCTGTCAGGAAGCGGGCGTCTTGTTCGTGTCACGGTGTCTCTTTCCCCTCAGGTGGTGCTGACATCGGAGGAGGTGCTGTTGGGAAAGGCTGGTAGCCTGATGATGCTCCCAGATATGACAGCAGCGAGGCTTGTGGTCTCTAGCGCCACGCGGGAAGGTCTCGACGAGCCACTCTACGCCGCTGTGTTTGCCGCTGGTGGTTCTACCTGCAGCGTGGTGCGCCTCGCAGGAGATGCTGTGAATGAGCCGCAGTCCATCTCTCTTCCTGCAGGAGCGACGCTGGAATGGGTTGATTTTGCTGGATCAGACATACTCGTAGCGACTGTTTCCTACAAGCAAAGGAGTCTCTTTGCTCTCCACTTCACATGCCTTGTGCCGTCAGAGACAAGCTTCAGCTGCGTTTCATTTGATCCTGTCCGAACGACGGCCCACCGCATTCCGCTGGCATCCTTGTACAAGGCGGAGAGCGAAACACAAATATTGCTGGTGGAACGGCGACGAAGCACCAGCACCGATGGCGGTAGCGAGGGACCGTGGTGGAGTTGTGTGGAGTACGCCGAACTGCCGCTGCATGAGGGACCGTACACAGAGGAAGTCTTTCGCAGCGCAACCTGGATGTCGCTTCCGGAGCCGAGTTACACCCCTTTTCCCACCGTGGCAGGGGACACGGGTGACGACAACATCGATGACGATGGTACGGTTACTGGCGGTGAGGAATGTGTTGCAGCCAATTACCGGCGGGAGATGGAGCTGCTCGATCACCGCCAGTCCAGTGGGCACTGGAAACCCCTTCGGTTGCATTACGCCCTGGCGGCGCTCCTCATTTCGGAAGACACGACAGATGTGGCGCGTGAAGGCCTTTCCGTCACTGTGCTGGCAGTCGAAACGACGGCCTCCTTGCACACGCGGCTGGGGAAACAGTGGCACAACGCCGCGCGTGGCCTGCATTTTCTTCTTGACGGTGAATCCGTCAGCAACATGGTGAGTGGACTTCCCCCCTTTGCAGTTGCGTGGAATCCACAGCACATGCAACAAGCGCTACAACTCTTCACTCAGCAGGGACTCCGCATGCTGTTCACGAAGGTCGCTCACGCACTGCGCTGCTCTGCCCACCAGGATAACGCCACTGAGCTTTTTTATGGGGCTGCAGCCTCTGCTGTAACGGATATAGCCATGCAGATCATCACGCTGTCCCGTCAGGTTGGAGCGCATTTGCAAGAGGAGGACATGGAAATCGTCGTATTGCTTCTGCGTGCGTCGCGTGAGGCAGGGCACTTGATCGTCAATTTCACAGCCCGTGGCCAGCTGCTGCTTGAGAGCATCGTGAGGAGCCGAGTGGCCAACCGTCTGCTGGGACTAGAAAGGGCTTCAGAGAGAGACTTCGGCGGCAGCAGCGGCAGTGGTGGTGGTGGTGGTGAGGAGGAGGAGGGGGCGGGGTTTCTTAATGTCCCCAGCGAGCTGCGCATTGAGCGGATTCTGCACACCAAATATGCCACGAGTTCGTGGACGCAGAGTCTTGCTTCAAAGCACAGCGAGCATGCCGGCGTGGTTGCGGGAGCCCTTCAGCTATTGAGTGCCGTTTCCCCGATTCTGCAGCAAGAACAGCAGCAGCAGCAGAAGAAGAGGAACGGAAAGCCGCATAAATGTGGCGAGGAGGCTCCTGTTTCTTCTTCAAGGCTGTCGGATTGGGCAAATTTGGGCCGGCGTGGGCATGCTGACGCTGCCATGACGGAGTACGAGTCTGCACTGCTGCGCCCATGTGGGTTCTCGAGCTGAATGCAGCAGGAAGAGAAGAAAAGGAAACCCCCCCCCCCCCAAAAAAAAAAAAAAAAAAGAAAAACAAAAAACAACAGCAGAAAAAAATTAAAAAAAAAGTGGTGGAAGAAGAGAAGAATTGACAGTTGAAGTGAGATGCGCAAAAGTGGAGGATAGGAGGGTGGTAAAAATGCAAACAACAACAACAAAAATTTTTTTTTTTTGGGGGGTTCTCTTTCCATTCACGCACATTGCACGCGCATGTCAGCTGCCTGTCTCTCTCTCTCTCTGTGTGTGTGTGTGTGTATATATATACACATGTGATGGCGCGTGAAGCAGTGCCGACGATGTCTCTGTATGACAGCTTTACACACACACACACACACACACACACACACACACACACAACGTTTAACGTAGCAATGCCTTGGCATTTTGCTCTAAATACTCTTCACTAACAAGCCGTATGTGCTTTAAGGTGAGAGGGAGATAGAGAGGGGACCGGCAATGTTACACACGCTTCACCACTCCACGTGTTCGGATCCGAACATGCGTCACCTCCCTTTCTGTGTAGTGTTGAATGCACGCCTGTTTCTCTTGTCATTTCGATGTTCCCGTGGATGCAGGGGACTCAGAGAGAAAGATACAGAACACATTTGAGGATATACAAAGGAAGGCAGGGAGTAAAGGTGGCGGGGTGAAGGGGAAGAAGAAAAAAGGGAGGCAGGCAGAGACATTCAAGCAACATCTCGACAACAAAAACAACAAGGACAACAAAGGAAAACAAACCAAAGAAAAACAAAGCGAGGGAGGAGGTTAACCGAGAGGAATGACGGATGTAGACGAATGGAAGGGGGCCAGCTTCAAGCAGGAGGAGGACTACAGCCCGGCAACAGATGCGCTTCTCGAGCGTATCAATGCCACCACCATCCCGGTGCTTCTGCGTAGCACCAACACGACCGTGCATAACCTCGTCGGTGAGCTCCTGGCCCTCGAGAAGGTCGCACGTCTCGGCGGTGATGCCATCTCCGCTAAGAGGCTTGTGGTGGAGGTCATTCGTGTGTATCGCGTACAAGGTGATTGCGCCAAGATGCTGGAGATGTTGGAGATGCTCATGCGCAAGCGTGGTCAGACCAAGCAGGCGCAAAGTGCCATGATTGCTGAGTGTGCGGTGGTTCTGTCGGACGGGTCTCTGCCACAGGGGCGTCGCAGGGAGGTGCTTGAGCGCGTGGTGCACGTAACGGACAACAAGATTCATGTGGAACTGGAGCACGTGCGCTTTGCGATTGATTTGGCAAGGTTGATGGAGGCAGAGGGGGAGAAGCGCGCGGCGTGCGACCTGCTCAGCGGGCTGCACATTGAGACCATCACCAATATGCCGCGTGTGGAGAAGCTTGATGCCTTCAACCGCCTCATCCGACTATGCCTTGAGCTGGAGGACTACGAACACACCCCTCTCGTGTCACGGCGTATCAACTACCGGGCACTCACTCGACCGGGGACGCTGGAGGCGAAGCTGACATACTTCCAACTCATGCGGCAGTACTACGCGCAGCGGAAGTCGTTCTTCAACGTGGCACGCTGCTGGTATGAGACGTACCTTGCGGAGACCAATGAGGACGCAAAGCTTGCGGCACTCAGTAGCATGGCAGTGCATTACCTCATTGCCGAACACGCTCCAGCAAAGGAGCTGGAGGATTTGGCAGAGTGTACAGCCTTCTCTCCAGCAACGAAGTTTGCCGACCGCAGCACCGCCATTCAATCTATTACAACGACGCTGCAGAAGAAGCTAGAGGACATCCCACAGGTGCACTACTTGTTGAAGAAATTTACAGGCATTGAACTTATTCGCGACGAGATCGCCAATGATGTAGAGACGCTGTGTGCCAACCACACGCAGCTCGCAGAATATCCAGATCGCCAGGGGCTTCTGCGCAGCCGCTGCAGTGAGCACGACCTCCTTGTCATGTCTCGCTTCTACCGCCGTCTGCGCCTGGTTCGCCTCGCGCAGCTTGTCGGGTTGACACCAGAGCACACGGAGGATTTCCTTATGATGATGGTCGCGTCAAAGACGCTCTATGCGAAGATTGACCGTGTGGACGGTCTGGTGGTGTTTGAGGCGAGCAAGAACGCGACGGAGGTGATCAACGGTTGGAACGAGGCGGTAGAGCGAAGTGTGGCGCTGCTTGACAAGGCTTCTCACCTGATAGTGAAGGAGCGGATGCTGCACAACATCTCCGTCTCGCGGGTGCAACAGTCCAGCAGCGCCTCGTGAGGGATCAGAAGCGCGGATTTGTGAGTAGAGCGCCACGTGCATGCCGATGCCGGATGGACGTTGCAGTGCATTTGCAGCTGTGGGGGTGGGGGAGCGCAATACATGCAGCATACGTCAAATGAGAGGATTGAAGTGAGAGGTAAGCAGCGACAAGGACGACGAATGAAGGCCGAGGAGAATCAAAGGGAAATTCTGAAACAAAAACAAACAAACAAACAAACGGAAAGCAAAAAAAAAAAAAAAAAGCGAAACAAAAAAGAAAGAAGAAAAGAAAAGGAATCAAAGCTGAGGCGAGGTGGAACTGTCTCTCTCTCTCTCTCTCTCTCTGTGTGTGTGTGTGTGTGAATATGTGGGCATTGGTAATATGATGGCAAATGACATGCACCGGGAGGAAGTGAGGGGTGTTTGTGTTCATGGCGAGACGTGAGGGATCGGGCCTTGCTGCACTTGACTCACAGAGTCGTCCCTCTCTTGAATTGCCGCCCATCCCCTCCTCCGCGCATTGGCGCTGGAGATGTGGGGCGGGGGGGGGGGGGGCGGGGGGGCGGGGAAGCTGCCATATTGCAACTCTCGCGTCCCTCGTCGCTGTTTGTGTGTTATGGGCGCCTGCCTCTGCACGCTGCATCGCATTTGAGCGCCGCCTCTCCTCTCACACCACCCACCCCTCCTCTTCCCCCATCCGAGGCACTACTCACCTCCCTGCAGCACCACTACCGCCACTTCACCACTGCGCAAACACGCATGCACACATGAGCCTCGCTTGTTTTCTTTTTTTTTTTCTTTTCTTTTCTTTTATTTTTCTTTTGGACCCACTGGCTGGGGAGAATCAACACAACCCGAATCACAGAAGGATCCAGCGACAGCGACAGAGTGCAACACCAGCAACAACGCCGCAAGCCACAGACGAAAAAAAGGGCGGAAGGAGAGGGAAAGAGAAAGCACGCACAAAGAAACACAACGACAACAACAACTCACACGAGGAAGAAGGCAGCGACGCAAGCAAATAAACGGAAACAACAACAACAAAAGAAAGGGTCAAACGTAACATCCGCTCCTTAAAGGCTTCTTTTTCTCTTGTGTTTGTTTGTTTGTTTCTGTTGTTTCCCCACTTCTTTTTTTTTTTTCTTTCTTTCTTTCTTGTTCTTTCTCTCACGCACGCACAAACCATAGTTTTTTTTTTTTTTTTCTTCTTTTTGTTTGTTTGTTTTCTCTTGTGTGAGTGCTGCCTGTTCCCGTGCGACGGTGTGTTTGCAGCGGCGTCAGGGTGGGGGGAGTCAAGCGAAAACGGAGGTAACTTGTTTTCGAGACCGTGAGAAAACAAATCTACAGCGGCGGAAAGCGGCATCGTGGATCGACCGAGCGGTGAGAGGCCTGCACATTCTCGTTTCGTCACTGTGCCCTCTCCTGCCACTGATTCCACTTCCCCTCCGCCCCGCAGCACACACACACACACACACATACATATATATATATATATATATATATATACCGCTCTTCCCCTTTCGCATCGAAAACAGCAGGCGGCAGCAGCGGTGACGGTTCCCTCACCCCTCACCCTTGTACTCCTCTTCAACCGTGAACGCACGCAAGAAGAACGGCAGTAGCGGGAAACACCAGGAAACCAACAGAACAACAACAGCGACAATAGCACTGCAGTGCACATGCCGTCGTTGGGCTATGCGAGTACCGGCGCGGATGAACAGCACTCATGGAGCGTTACTGTCGATGACATCCAGAACACCTCACCCCCTTTTCGCCGAAGCAGCCCTTTTCAACCTGGCTTGCTCAGCGGCTCTATGAAGGCCGCGCTACGTGACGGACCTGTGGAAAGCAGCAGAAACAACAACGGTGCTGATGCTGGATCTCACACAGGGAAAGAGGGTGGTAAGGCTCCCGTGGAAGGTGAGCGATGGATCTGGGTCCTCGACCCGCTGACGCGGAAGTTGCGTGTGCCGCTCTCGCAACTTGTGCCCACACAGGCGACCGCCACAACAGGGACTGTGCCATCCCTTTGCATCTCCTTCCTGGAAGGGCGCTGCAGACACCAGTGGTGCAGGCAGGCACACGTTCTCCCAACCGCCATTCCACAACTGCGCTACGAGGCACTGCATGCGCCGACGTGCTGCCGAGTGCACGACGATCCTCACGACACGTCTGTCCTGACGAATCGCTTCAAGTTCATTCGCGTTGTGAACAATGGTAGTAGCAACAACGGAGACCACCACCATCACCATCATCATAGCAACAACAAGCCAGATGGCACCAAAGGTGACACGAGTGATTTGATTCCCACCAATCGTGTGGCACAGACTGTGGGTTTGCTTCGTTTTATAGCGCACAGTGTGCCGCCACCAAAAAAGAAACAACAACAACAACAACAACAGCAGCAATCGCAGCACTCTTCCTCCTCCTCTTCCTCAAGGGAGCGGAATGGCGACAGGGCTGGTGAGGATGCGGGAGTTTCGGGCAACTGTTCTGCCAAGAACACTGGAAGTGACACTGAGGACGATCGTGAGGAGGTTCTAGAGCTCCCTGCAAAACTAATCTGTCGACTCCATCTGGCACACCGCTGCCGTTACCTGGAGGATTGCAACAACATTCATATGTGCCGCGAGTATGAGTTGCGTCTACAGCCACCACCGCATGTCATGGCGGCTCTGGCCTCTGTGGCGCCAGCAACACGTACCATCACAGTCGGCGATACGTGCTATGCCACAACCCCTTTGTCTGTCGGGGAGGTCTCTGATGAGACGTTCCGCACCATTTGCGAGCAGCAGCGGCAGGCTGCAGTGCAGTCGCCGTGGCACGAGTCGGTGAACAGCGCCCCCCACAAGACTCCTCTGATATACGGCGGTGAAAACAACGGCAGCAACAACCTTTCATCGTTTGCAGGGGCCAACATATCTCCATTGACGTTATCAGCAGGAAAATGGTCATGCGGAAACAGTGGCAATCCGGCGGCGCACAACAACTCTGGAATGTTTCCAGCGCGACCCGATAATGGACAGTGTGACAGCAACTCACCTCTTGTCACTGGTGTAGTGCATGGTCATACTCCTGTGGGCACTCCGGCGGCAGCGCGCGTGCTGCGTATCTACGATGTGCGGTCAAAGGCGTCCCACGTCAACACACTCAACACTAAGGCTGTGAACACCCTGAGTGGAAACGCCATTGGCAACGTGAAGGGAGGTATCAGTATCGGCATCGAGAAACAACCGGAGCGGCGGCAACAATGGCATGGGATGCAATCACGCCGCCAGGCGCACTAAAAAAAAAAACAAACAAACAAAAAAAACACCTCCATGGCCACCATCATGATCATTTTCCGCATCGTGATGAACATCATCACTGCTGTGGCAAGGACGGCGCGGCGGCGGCAGCCGCGACGGGTGACCTGTTGGCAAATGGAGTTGGGCGATGATGCCAATGTAATGAGAAGAGGGGCGATGTCTGTGTGTGTGTGTGTGTGGAATGTTGGAGCCTAACCAAAGGCGATGGCAGTACGTGGAATTTCTCCTCTATATATATATATATATATATATATACTTATGTACGATCCTTCTCTCCAAAGCAACGTAAGAAGCGCAATGGCGAAAGAACATAGAAACAAGAAGAAGAAGAGGAGGAGGAGGAGGAGCCCAAAGTAGGGGGCGGAGGCGAGTGAATGAGAAGGACGTGTAAAACTGAACACGAGAAAAATAAAGCAGAACAAACAAACAAACAAACAAACCCAAAACGAAAGAGCGGGTGGAGGTGACGAAGAGAAGAGAAGAGAAGAGAAGAGAAGAAGAAGGGAGTGTGGCACCGGGGGAGATGGATGGTTAGCAAATCAAATACAATCGAACACACCACTCGGAGGTAAACGCCCCCACCCCACCCCACCCCACCCCACGGATTACAAAATCCCCTACGAGCATGAAGGCGTCGTTGTGTGTATTGGGTTGGTGTTGTGGTGTGCGGAAAGAACTAAAAATAGAGCCTGGCGCAGATTGACAGAGACGCATACATACACATACACATACACATATACATATACATATATATATATATCTACACGACGTGCATACATGTGTGCGGACTGAGGCAGAGGCGGTGCGAGGGTGGAGCGATACATACATACATACATACATACATATATACATTTGTGGTGTTGGTTCAGGACGAGAGAGAGAGAGACGGCCCCATCACTCGCGTGATGGAAGGCGGTGGTGGTGGTGGCGGCGGAGGAGCAGGGCATGCATGCATGCGGGCAGGAACGACGAACAGCCGACACGGCAGAGTTCACAAGCGAAACGGAAACGAAACGAAAACAAAACAAAACAAAAAAAACAATGAACAAAAACCCAAATGAAACACTGCCATGCGTCTTAAACGATGATGATGAGGAAAAAAAGAAAATCGAAATCCACCGCCACACCCTCCAAACAACAGAGCGCAGGCCACATGGTGAAAGCAGTGGATGAGCGTGCAACCCGAAATGTCTCACACAAATATGCACCAGAAGAAGAAGGAGCAGCAGCAGCAGCAGCAGCAGCTGTGGCCCGCCTCTCCGCTCCCTCTTCTTCTTCTTTCTTCTTCCATTCTTACTATAGAAGCTTGCGAGCGGGTGTGTCTGTGGGTGGGGTGCTGTTGAGTGTTTTCTCCGATGCACGCCAGTGGCTTCATTTCTTTCTTTTGTGTTTGTTTGTTCCCCACAAGCACACAAACACACAAAAAAACACCCATTTTGTTTGAATTATCGTTCTGCTACAGAACCACATTAGTGAGAGCTTAATGAGCAACAGCAACACACACAAAAACAAAAGGAATTCCCTTCTGTTCTTTTTTTTTTTTTTTCTTTTCTTCTCCATTTCGGTGCGGTGGGGAGCCATCACTTTTCTTCATTTCTCTCTTCCACCACCACTACTTTTTTTTTTTTTTTATCCTCCCCTTCCTCTTTTAGCAGAAAAAAAAAAAAAATGTTGTTGTTGTTGTTGTTTTTTGGCCCCAGTGAGGCGAAACACGGCGGCGGCGGCGGGGGAGCGAAGTGGAGAATAGATCGAAAATCCAGCGAGCATGACGGACAGAGAATCGGAATTTTCTTTTTTTTTCTTTTTGTGTGTGTTTGTGTGTTTCTCATTCTACCCATCCATCCATCCATCTATGCATGCGTGTGTCGCACTTCCCTCCTGCACTCCTCCCCCTTTGCTGCCCACCACCACCACCACCGCCCGCCCGCCCGCCTCCTCTGTTTTGTTTGTTTGTTTTTGGTTTAGTTTGCTTGCCTCCCCTCCGCCTCCGCAGTCTGTTCGTCGCAAGCAGCGGGCTGGTGTGCCGCAGACTCTACTCAAGGCGGTTGTTGTTGTGTATGCTGCTGCTGCTGCTGCTGGCGGAGATGAAAAAAAAAGAAAAAACAACAAAAAACAGAAACAACGAGAAGACCGACAAAACGAAAAAAAAAAAGAGACGAAAACGAAAGCGAAAAAAAAAAAAAGAAAAAAAAAAGGGGGGCGGGGGGGGGGGGGGGGGGGGGGGGGGTGCTGTGGAATGGGAACGACATCAACTCCAACACTCAGAAATATCAATCAATCAATCAAGCGGGACGAAGTAGTACACACCAGACACACACCAGACAGAAACCCAGCAACAACAGAACAAAAACAAACTGGTGTGAGTGAGTGAATCGTCAAGAAGTAACAGTCTGTAACTTTTTTTTTTCCCCCGTTTGTTTGTTTGTTTGTTTGTCCAGTTCTCTCTTTTTTTTTTTTTTTCCACCACCCCCTGTTGCTCACCCACTCGCTCACATATTCTTCTTCTTCCTCCTCCTCTACCTCTGTGCTTGTCTGCAATGCGTGCATGTTTGCTTCGCTGCGTTTGAATCGTTTGAATCGACTGGGGGAGGGCGAGTACGAGGCGTGTGGTGTGGGGAGAGGGGGGGGGGGGCCTGCATTCTACTCAAAGAGGCATTTGGTGATGCACCGAAGGAACATTGATGTAGAGAAATGACAGGGATATCCAAGACGGGAGGTGGGCCAAAGTAACATGAAGGCGGTGCAGCAGCGACCAATCAAAGGCGTGTGCGTGTGCGTGGAAGGTGGGTGGTGCAAAGACGATGATGATGATGAGCAGCAGCAGCAGCAGCAGCAGGTGTGGCAATGGGGCGTAACTGCGATCGTTCGCTGCTCCGCTGCCACTGACACACACACACACACACACACTCTCTCTCTCTCTCTTGTTGTTGTTGCTGTTGTTCCTCTGCTCTTCCGTCGCGCTTCGTTGCCGTCCTTCTCTTCCATCGCCAGTTTCACTTGCACATGGCTGCAATGCCTCTCTCTCTCTGCACTCCCCATTTAGTCGTTTTTGTTTTCTTTGTTTGTTTGTTCCTCCTGCGTTTTGATTCTATTCCTTTTCTTTGCTTTTGTGTTTTGTTGTTTGGATTGCATCTCTTTTTTTTTGTTACTTTTTTTTTTATTACTTTCCCCCCCCCCCCCTTTTTTTTTTCTCTTTTCCATCGCAGACACTCGCACTGCCATCGATGTTGCGTGATCCACAACGTCTAGGAGGCTGAGGAGGTATTATTATTATTGTTGTTGTTGTTGCTGTTGTTATTGCTGGGGTTCTTGTTTTTGATGGTGATGCTGAGGCAATAAACTCCGTGTGCGTGTGCGTATATATTCATTCACACATGGTTCTTCAAACGCGCACTAGTCCACGTTGCTTCCACCCACCACCACCACCACCCCCCTTTTTTTTTGTTTTCTTCTCTTCTCTTCTCTTCTCTCTTTTTTTCTTTTTTGTTTTGATGCGTGTGTGTGTGTGTGTGTGTGTCGCTGTGTTTTTTTTTCTTTTTGTTCTTTGGGCTTGGGCACGCCGGGGGGTTAACCTCCCATTTGGGCTCCGTTCCCCCCCCCCCCCCCCCCCTCCCCTCCCTCTCCACTGATATTACACGCTGCCCGCACGCGATGTGCCTTCACTGCTGGCTACCACCGTCACGATCACTATCATTGCTGCCACCACCGCTTTACTACTCGTACTGGTATTAGTATGGATGCCACGGCTGCCACGGTTGCCGCATCTGATGGTATTCTCCCCTCTCACTCTTTTTTTTTTTTTTTTGTTGTTGTTCTTCTCTTGTATTGTGTGGTGTCTCGGTGGTGGCGGTGGCAGTGGCGGTGGCGGTGTCGGTGGTGGCGGTGGCGTTTATTCAAACGAACGAACAAACGAACATGTTTATGTTATTTTGTAATGTTATTGTTTTGTAGTGTTATTATTTTCTTCTATTCCCTTTTTTCTTTTTCTTATACATAAATATATTTAAAGAAGAGGAGAAAATAATGGTGGTGGATGAATGCGGCGAGAGTGGGAGGGGGGGAGGGGCCCGGATGAGCGCCGGGGCTGGTAACCCGCCACGTGTTCGACCGGTCATTTCGTTCCGCCCTGACGGCCTGCATGAGAGGGCGAAGAAGCCTGACAAACCGCAGGCGAGTTGGTTGCCAGCGCCGACGACGATGGAGAACGTCCTCCGCCCCAGTGGGGACGGAAGCACGAGTCGGGAGTTGTCTCGCACCCCGGAGGCGGCAGTGTGTGGCGCCGTGCCTGGGGTTCGAGAGTGTGATGACTTCAGTTGCTCCCTCATGGACTTTGAGAGGGAGATGCGTAGGCTCGCTGAGAGGTTGACGAACAAACGCCACCTGCGGGAGGAGGAAATGGCGGGGGTTCGTATGTCGCATGACACCTCGGTTGCGCCTGGGCAGGGGAAAAGGCCCTCTTCGCCGGTGGCTGTCGTCACCACCGGGGCAACAACAGTGGCTGGGCCTGGCGCGCCTCATCACCTCCCCCTTCAAACCTCTCCGCTTCATCCCTCTTCCCCGAGTAGGACCGCTGGGCGAAAAAAGACAGGTGCGAGGCCAGTACGAGATGCATCTTGTGTGCAAGAAATAGCGTTGAATGTCTGGGCGACCCTGGGCTTCTTTTCGCTTCCACCGTTTGACGTTGACCCAACAGTGAAGGCGATGCGCAGCGAAGAGCGGCGAGGGCCACCCAAAGACTTTCGTGGTTCCGCATCTCTCTCGACGGATGCATGCAGCGAGGATGAGGAGAGTATCTTTCTATTTGTCGCTGCCCTTGAGCGTCACTACCAGTGGCTACTGGCGTCCGAGAAGAAACCATCGGGGAAACACCAGGAGGAACGCAGAAACCAGCAAGAATCTCAGCTGACAGAGGAGATGCTTCGCTACGGTCTCTGGTATGTTTTGTTCAATGCAGTCTTTTACTGTGTGACAATACCGGGTGCGGAACATACATTCACTTCACGGGACCTCGAGTGTTTCTCAGGTGGAATGGAAGATCGCTACAACGTTGTGTACGCTTCCTCATCCCGTTCGTCTGGCGAGTCGGGTGGCGAAGAGGACGAGGATGACAAGGAGGCGAGCTGCAGCCATGTTGCGGTGGGGCTACAATGGCACACGGACCAGACAATGAATAGAAGCAACAGGGAAAAGCAGAAGCAGAGACAGTGCGATTCCCGCCACTGGCTGACACCTGAGGTGCTGCGGAGATATCGCTGCTACACGGAGCTAGACGAAGCGATAGAGGAGCGGCGAGATCTCTCGTGTTCACGAACAGCAGCAATCGAAGAAGGGGCAGGAAGAGCCGCCTCAGTATCGAAAAGCGATACATCGAGGCGCGCGGAGCTGGTGGAACGACTGCGGCGCCGCGCGACTCCATTTAGTGGACGACTAGAAGTGCCGCCACCGATCATGTCATGGTACTTTGTGGTGCGCACGCTGTCGCAACTGGGGTATACGCGTGACGCCTTCTTTCTGCAGACACCCCTGCATGGCTCACTGCACGAACTACTTTTGGCACTCCTCTGGATCACGAAGGAGTATCACCTCGTGGCGTTAGCGGAATATGTACAGCTGCAGCGCATGTATCCGTTTCTTCTCCAATGGGAACCCGTCACGTGTGACGAAAACAAGGGGGAAGATTACTGTGGCGATGGGGCGCAGGGTGAATGTACTGCTGAAGCACTGAAGGAACACGCAATGGCGGTGCTGTTGCGCTGTTTTCCTGAGGCGGCTCCATGGCCTCCCGCGTCCTTTATAGAGAAGGAGCATATTGCCCACCGCCTGGAGCAGTTGCAGCGGATTCTTCCTGCTGATCTGGAGGGTGGAGAGACATCATCCATGCGACCCACGAATCTCGTGCGTCGCCTTCTTGCGATGCGACGCCTTGTTGCCCTTTCATTGAATCGACTGGAGTCTGCTCTTCACCAGCGCGCGGAGCAAATCGTCTCCCTTGGCCTGCACTCCGATCTGGACGTTCAGTTGTGCCGCCCAGAGTTCCACGACGTGTACCGACAACTTTGTTCTGGGCTGCAACATCTACACGGGATGGAAACACGTGTCTGCGCCACCACGGAACAGCTTTCACTTCTTGGTTCTCTTGTGGCGTGGGCTCTGAACAGGGAGGCGGCATCTGAGCAAGTGCAGGACTTTGATGCCGCAGTGGTAAGGGCGGTGGAGGATGACGAGTCAACGTGGCTGCAACAGGGTATTCACTATGGTTCTGAAGAGCATGGCATGCGAGGAGAGGCTGAGGAGGAGAAGAAGGGTGATGATGATGAGGATGATGATGGGGTATGCGATAGGTGGCGACTGCGGGATATAATCAACAACTTTCATGCAACAGGGATGCAAGAGTACCTGAGCGACCTGGCTGCCTCCATTCGTCGTAGTGCTCAGGTGGATGGCGGTGGCGGCAGTAGTGGTAGTGGTGACCGGAGGCTGGGAAGGGAGTTTGCAGCGATGCAGCAGCGGATGGAGGAGCAGGTCCGACAGAACATGGCCACACGCTACTCACTTGATGCTGCCTTGAAGGCGGAATTGTGGACGTGGCAATACAGGGGCGTTGGTACGACTCGCAGCGACGACGACGACGAGGAGGAGGAGGACGAGCGGGGGAAGCTGATGCTGGGAAAGGTGGAGGAAGCTTGCCAACGGTCGCTGCGCGGTTTGGGTGAGGAGCATTGCTGTGTCGATACAAAAACAGGAAAACATAACGTGACGAGGGGAAGGAGGAGGAGGGCGCCATTCGTGTCGTTTGATCTTGTGATGAGCAGCACCAGGGAATGCCGCCCACAGGCTACAGCGGTAGGTCGTCCGGCAGAGCATGCGACGACGTCGGCTCGCCTGGACGCGGAGCGGCTGCAGGCAGCCAAAAGTGCGCTGCTACAGCAGGAGGAGTGTGTCGTGAAGCACACGGAGGAGTGTAGGATGGCCTCCAAGGCGCTGGAGGTCCTCCAACGGCGCAACCTGCGCGTCGTGCATCGTAAGAGGCGACAGTGACCATGCGATGACATTCTTTTTTTTTCTTTTCTTTTTGCACGCACATATATACTTTAGCGTCTTGGTATTTAAATTCCCCCTCCACCATCTTTTCATTTCCATCCCATTGCGAGATGTTGTTTTCTTGTGGCGGTTTTTTCTGCGTTCAATGGTGGTGACGTACCCATCGTGTTGGATCTGATTCACATTCACACACACGTGGACAATCTCCCTCCCTCACACACACACACACACTCTCTCTCTCTCCCTCCATTTATATCCCCCCTTTGCGCAGGTCATGCCACCCGCGTACAAAGTGGTGCTCCTCGGTGATGGACGCGTGGGAAAGACGTCACTGGTGTCACGTTTTATGCACGACACCTTCGATGAGAATCAGAGCAGCACAATTCAGGCAAGCATGTACACTAGCGCCAATGTGCCGCTGCAGGAAGGCAGCGGTAATTCTGTCTGCGTCAACATCTGGGACACGGCGGGACAGGAGCGCTTCCACGCCCTTGGGCCCATTTACTATCGCAACGCTGACGGTGCGCTGCTCGTCTACGACATCACTGATGCCAACACATTCGAGAGGGTGCGTTTGTGGATCAGGGAACTCCGCGCCGTTGTGGGGGACCAAATTCAAATGGTCATATGCGGCAACAAGTCGGATCGCGAGAGGGAACGCGACGTTACCCAAGAAAGTGCGGCGGCGTTTGCCAGGACGTACGGCGCGCTGCATTTCGAAACAAGCGCAAAGACGGGTGTCAATGTGACCGAGGCGTTCCAGGCACTGGCAACAGTGATAGCAAAGGCGCTGTTAGAGAAGGTTGGTAGCAGCGACGCCCATTCTGTTGCTGACGACACTGCCGTTGTTGTCCCCACGGGGCGCCGCAAGCGGCGCGGGCTTCTGCGAATCGAGGGAGATGCCGAGGATGGAGAGAGTGAAAAGGGACGATCGCAGCAGGTGGCGCTCGGCGGTGGTGTTTCCTCCTCCTCCTCTGCCCCCGCCGCAGTAAACGGGGCGACGTCTGCAGGTGGACTGTCGAAGGAGGACTATTTGTATGGGGATTCTGCGAGATCCAACCCGAAGAGGGTGGCGGCGGCGGTCAATTTGGGCGCCCCGTCGGTGAAGAAATCATCCAATGAAAAGGGGCGATACGCCTGCTGCTCCTGAATGCATGGCTGCATCTCTTGTCTCTGTGTACGACTGTGTGGTGTGCATGCGGAGGGGGGTCTCCATTCCACAACTGCCTGCTTTTCTTGTTGTTGTTGTTGTTGTTGTTGTTCTTGTGTTTCAGACGGCGCGAACGCGTCATCCGCTGCTGCAGCGCCAGCGACAACATCGCCAATCATAACAACACCATTGTTATCATTCTTGCACCGCGCGCGCACACGCTCTTCCTATTCTTCTGTCTGTCTGTCTCTCCCTCTCTGTGCTGCAGGAAGTAGTTAGGAGGAGCAGAAGGCCCGGAAAACAAACAAACAAACAAAAACACACACACACACACACACACACACAACGACAACAGCAACAACAAGCAACACCTAAAAGCAACGAAAACGCGGAGAGAAAATCCAATCAAATAAATTTAATTCGAATTCACCCTCCGCCTCTCCAAACAACAACAACAACAGCAATCAAAGCGTTGCGACAAACAAACAGGGGGGGGGGGGGGGTAGGGAAAAAAAAAAAAAGGTGGGGGTGTGGGAAGTGCAGAGTGAGAAGAGGAAGAACAAGAACAAGAACAATATCACGCACACACACGGGGAGAGTGATTGAGTGAGCGAGGGACACAGACCAGGAATAAGTTGAGAAGGAAACAAGAAAAGGGAGGATAAAGCAAAGGGCGGCGGACAATAAAAAACAAGTGAGGGGAGGGGAGGGGAATCGCACGTATCATCATCATCATCATCATCATCATCAGAGAGGCACGTGAATATATATATATATATATACATACATACAGGCACAAGCCGACACAGAGGAACGCGCCTGTCCGCCCACATACAAGCCGAGAGAAGGCCTGGAGGTGTTTCTTGTGGCATCCCCACTATTTAGTTGAGGTACCGCTGGTCATTACACGCTGTACCATTTGAAATAACATCTATTCGTTCTCCGTGCGTGCAAGTAAGTGAGCACCATGTTGTATGAGCACACCACCGACATTAGTAGCTCCCGTGGGGCTGCAATCCGGTACCTGATCACAGCAGCCACGAAGAACACAATGCAGACAACGGTGCAGACATTAGAAAAAATATCCACGCAGTCAGTGGAGCTGCACCGTTTTCTCATCATGGCATCGGTGTCAGCAGTCTGGAAGACGTCGCACAGCGAGGATAAGTGTCTTCTTGCCTCGAAGCTTGTCACGAGAGCGCTGGAGAGGAGCAACGCCCTTACACTTGTCTCTGCTGCAGTGGAGGAGTCGCCGACGCCAGTGACGCGGGAGTCGCTTACAAGTCTCATGACAAAAGATCTGAAGCTTTCACCCACACAGCAGCTGCAGTTTGCCATGGGGCTGCTAGTTGGCAGCAACAAGGGGAAGGATGCGGCGGTGGCATTTCTGAATGACTTTAGTGTTTCCCAGACCACGCTGAAGGATGACAACGGCAGCCTGTGGGGACTCGGGGTGCTGGCCCGACAGGCGGGCACCATTGAGGCGCTGGACACGCAGCTTTCAAGTACGCTCGGTGCCGTCACGTTATTTCCCCACGAGGGTAACGCCGACACACATGTCAGCCTGTCAAAAATAATAGGAGAGCTTGGCACTGCATGTGTGGCAACGCAGGCTGACTGCCGCGAGCTGCTAGATTTTTTCCCACGTCCCTTTACGGAGAGCGATGTGGCAGAGGTGTTGGGCTTCTTCGCTTCACGGGGAAGTGCGCCGTCGGACATGAACACATACAATGCTCTCATGTCATCATCAGGGAGGGAGCCCACAAAGGCACAGCACAATGCGACTATTTCGCCCATTCCACTCCTTGAGCTGCTGCAGGAGCGAAGCTCAGGCAAGATGGACTGGGACACTATTTTGCGTCTACTAGACAAGCCTGGTGAGGAGGCGTTTGAGGAAAAACATGTCGCCATTGTGTTTGAGGCGTACTACAAGTTCAAGGGGAGCGGTACGCCTGGAGTGTACCCACCGGTGACAATCTTCCTTGGCCGTTGGAGCAATGTGGGACGGCAGCGCAGCGCACTCGAGTACATCTTGAAGCACCCGGAAAAAGTCTCTTTACAGTCGCTGCCGCGGGATCAAATGGCTCCAGCCGAGGTGGTGAAGGCTTCAACCACCAGTGCTGCCACTACCCCGAGAACGACGGCAGCGGCTGCGATGGACGGCGATTTGTGGCGCTTTTTCCCCGTTGTTGAGGCAGCGGTGCATGTGGCGAGCCGTGACCACGTGTTCGACAAGGTGACGCTCCATTCTGCAGCGCAGCAGCGGCCATTGCTCCTCTTCTACATTTTTCTATTTGGTACCTTCCCTGGGACTGTGAAAAACTTCAGCACGGCAAAGCTGATCCTGAAGGAGCGCTGGGTCTCTCTCGACCGCATCGCCGCTGTCGTTCTCCCCGAGGCCGAGAAGCGTGGCAAGCTTGACGCCCTCATCGCCGTACTCTCAGAGCTGACCATTGTGGACGCAAGTCGAACCATTGAGGTGATGGAGACTGTGATCAAATCGAAGAGCGCTGTCAAGGCATTCCTCACGGGTGGCGGTAACCCGCGACTCGTCACGGCGATTGCGATGTGCATGGAGGAGTCTAGTGATCCGGCCGGCAGCGGCAAGGAAACGTGGATTGGTAGGGCTCTTGAGGGCAAACTGCACTTCCGCGCCAACGCCGCTGAAAACCGCTTCGCTGTGGCCATGTCCATTGTAGAGGTGGCAGAGCAACTGCTGGAAACGAAGATGTATGTGTCCAACGTCACGGCAGCCCTGAACACCTTCCTGGCTTCCTCGCTGAAGGACGTCCTACGCGATGTGGCAGAGCAGGCGCGTGTGCTGCTGGCCTCGTCTGACTCTCTCTTCCCGTCGGACGTGGAGAACGAGGCGACGGAGTTCTTCACCCGCATGTACGCCGTTGGAGATCCGTCCAATGCCGCCTCGCTCAGTTTCATTGAACAACTGCTAAAGAGCAACAAGGCCCGTGACAAGCAATTGTATGCCTGTATTGTAAGTATCATGTTTGAGGAATGTAACGCCATTGGTTGTTATCCACACAAGGAGCTCCAGTTGTTTGCCACACTCTATGGTCAAATGATTGCGCAGGAGCTATTGCCCAGCAACCAGCAGCAACGCGCATGGAATCTGCTGCTTCCCGTCATTCTTAAGCCAACTGACTACGCCTTGGAGGAGTACGGAATCATTGCACTCGAGCAGATCAAGCCCAGGTTGGCGGAGTGGCCGCAATACGGACGAACCCTGCGTCATGTGAAAGACCTCGACATAAAAATTCCAGGCATAATGTCCGCCATTAACCGCGGCATTAAGGCAGAAGAGGCGGCTCGCCAGGTGCAGAACCGGCCACGGGCGGCTGAAAAGACACCGCAGCTTCAGAAGGATGCGGAGTCGCTTCTCTCGGACCCCGCAGTGCTTGCCGTCAGTACCGATAGACGTGATAGCATGGTAGCAGCAGCGGCGGCAGCGGCATCCGATCAGCAAAGGACGCGCACCACCACGGCGTCGCTGCACCAGCACGACATTGGAACGCTGCTGTCAACGAGAAACATCACGGCACCCCCACGCGGTATTCAGGATCAAATTAACTTTCTTATTGGCAATACAGACATGCACAACATCAACAGCAACGCCAGTGAGTTGGTGAAGCAACTTCGCCCCGAGTACTATGAATATTTTGCAGAATATCTCGTGGTGAAGCGTGCTGCACTTGAGCCCAACTATCACACAATCTACCTGGATCTTGTTGAGAAGCTGCAGTCAAAGCAGCTGGAGAAGGCGATACGCAGTGCGACTGTGTCCTCCATCAAGCGGTTGCTAGCCTCTGAGAAGATACGCGCCGATCCCGGCGAGCGCAGTCTATTAAAAAACCTTGGCTACTGGCTTGGTCTTCTGACGCTTGCAAAGAGCATCCCAATCACTGTGCAGGAGCTTAGTTTCAAGGATCTGCTTATCTTGGGTCTGCGAGAGGGGAAACTCATGGCTGTGGTTTCATGCGTCGCACGTGTGCTGCACCACTGCATGAGCTCACGCTTTTTCTGCCCCCCAAATCCATGGACGATGCGGCTGCTCTGCCTGTTGTGGGAGATGTACAACCTGAAGCACCTCCGTGTCACGCTGCGCTTCGAGGTGGAGGTGCTATGCAAGCACTTGAATGTAACGCTGGAAGATATTGAGAAGTATTACGAGATGCACCCCATCCATTTCTCTACACAAGTGCGCATCACGGACGTGTACAAGGAGATTAATATTCACCAGAGTGGCGATTTCCGTGTGGATGAGAAGGAGCTTCAGGAGTCACAACAACAACAGCAGCAGCGGCAGCAACAACAACAACAACAACAGCAGCAGCAGCAACGACAGCAACAACAACAACAGCAGCAACCGCCACCACCACCGCCACCACAGCAGCAGCAGCAGCAGCAGCAACCGCGTCCATCCCGCGAGCTGCAGGCAAATGCAGAGCCGTTCAAGCCAAAGGATGCTGTTCCCGCGATGAGCACGATGTTCGCCCTTGATGCTTCTACGCTGAAACGACCACCGATTCTCATCACCCCCGAGACGGTGCGGGTGGGTGAGGAGGAAGGCAGTTATTTTTCGGAGCGGCTTCCAACGAACAGAATCTCACTCGTTCGCACACTTGAAAAGGTCACACAAGACGCAAAGGGGCCGGTGCAGCGTGCAGCGATGATTGCCACCGCGACAGCGTATAGCATTGTCACAAAGGACTTTCTCTTTGACCCGGACGCTGGAGTGATGCTGCGATCTGGTGAGGCCATGGCACGTTCGCTGGCGGCAAACCTCTGCACTGTAACCATCCGTGACGCACTGACGGAGCTGCTCAACAAGCACCTTGGTGCACTGGCGGATCATATCATTGATGCCACTACCCCAAATGCGATGGAGCGGCGCGGTCGCATGCGTGCAGCACTACGGGAAAACAACATGGAGCTCTGCGTCCGCGTATTAGAGTACCAGGCCTCGGAGGATGCGGCGAAGCGGGTGCGCGAGAGGCTGCTCACTGTGATCAAGGAAAAGCTTGACGCCATCAACGCCCGCGAACTTCCACGCATTCCAAAGGAGCAATACGAGATGCAAGATTTTTTGGTGCAGATGGGAGAGGTGCTGCGACCGCCACGTTCCGTTCCAGCCCCACAGCGTGTAGTGTATGAAGAGTTCAACAACAACGTCCCTATTGTAGAGCTGTTGACGGCGTACCTCCGCACCATTGAGGATGCCACTGTCCTGCATTACTCCACAGAGAACTGTAGGGTGCTCTCGCTTACAAGTCCCGAGTTTGCGAATGGGCTCTTTGGCGAAAGTCACAATACGATCCGCTTGCGGGTTATTAGCATATCCAACATGATCACCGCGGAGACCGCCATCTACTGTGTTGGCCACGTCCTGCGGAAGCTCATGGTGCTTGCAGATGCGATGAAGCAGGTGGATCCTGCTGGGGCAAGCGGGGAGGCGAACGCGATTCGGCACAGGAATGTATGCAACCTGCTCAACGAGGTGTACCTCTTTGTGCTGCAGACGTGCTTTGAGCGGGGTGGGGAGCCCGTCCGTGAGGAACTGACGCAGTTGTACCTGCAGGATGATCAGCGGTGGCGGCACACGGACCTTGCAGTGAATCTGCTGCGCATCAAGGTCCTCAACGTGGCAAAGTTCGACGATGCGCTTTCCAAGGCACTGCATGTCAACTCCCCGGGGCGGCAGGTGATGGACTTCGCCGGGCAGGTGCTCTCAAAAGTTATCATCCAAGAGAAACTCCTTGGCACAAAAGACATGAGAGAGACCTTGACTCAGCTGGAGGCAATTGCCAACGTGCCAGTTAATAACTTATCCCGCCAACAACAGGCTCAATCGAAGCAGCAGCAGCAGCAGCATCAATCGCAACAGCAAGCGCAGCAGCAGCAGCAACAACAACAGCAGCATCATCCGGATTCTGCGGCTCCGTCCAGCAACCAAGCAGCCACCACATCTGCCCATGTGATGAAAACTTACCCACCACTTTCGTCTCTTGTAGAGCCCCACGTCCGGCAGCTTGTCGTGCGAACGCAGATGCAGCACGACGCAGAGGAGGTGGAGAGAGTCCGCCGCCTGTTTGAAGAGTGGTTGAACATCAATGGACGAAAGGCGCACAGCACCTCGGGCGAAACTGCCAGGTCGCCTGCTTCGTCGTCGGAGGTTGGGGCGGCATCCGGATCTCCAGCCACCACCGCTACCGCTACCGCTACCGCCGCGACGACGACGACGACGGCGACAGCAGCAGCAGCAGCAACCACCACCACCACCACCACCACCACTACGCCGACAACAACAACAACAACGCCAACGGCAGCAACCACACCAGCAGCAGCAGCAGCGCCGCCGCCAAGCAACAGGAGCCCACCGCAGTACGAGTACATTCTGACGCTGCGCAAGCAAGGCCAACTTGACAACCACCAGCTCGGCACCTTTCTCAACCTCTCCATCCGCTTTTGTGTGGAGCACTACGCCACAAGATCGCTTGAGTTGGAGCGTTCTAACCCGATAACGCTGAAGAACGCGCTGACGGCCGAGTGGAAGCCGGGGAATGCACCACCGCACCGCTATCCATCCGATAGTGGACTATTTTCGAAAATCGACGCCTTTTCTGACTTGGCGACCGTGCTGCTGTACTACTGTTCACTGAAGAATGATGCGCGGCAACTACTTTCTCTGCTTCGTCGCATTCTGGACGCTTTTCAGCGCGCCCTTGTGGATCATCACCAGAGTGTGCTCCTGCACTTGCAACAACAACAACAACAACAACAGCCGCCGCCGCCGCAGCAGCAGCAATCCCATGCAAAAACGTCTCTTCCCGCCGATACTGCGGTCGTTCCGATGTTTCAGCAGCAACCTTACGTGCGCTTCTTCAGCAACCTGTTGACTACACTAGTACGTGCGGATGTGCCGAATCGAGAGACGACGGAGCACATTACGCACGTCTTTGCAGAGCTCTTGTATAGGCTTGCACCGATGAAATACCCTGCCTTTGCCTTTGGCTGGCTGGAGCTTGTGAGCCACCGCATCTTCCTGAATCGCTGCCTCCGAAATACTTCACTGTGGCCATACTACGTCGCACTTCTGGTTGAAGGACTGGAGTTCATTGAGCACTTCACCCAGGATGGCACAATCCCAAAGAACATCCTTGTCTTCTACAAGGCGTTCTTTAAGTTGATGCTCGTCCTTACCCACGACTACTCACGTTTTCTCATCACGTACCACTACCAACTGTGCGATGCGATTCCCCCATACTGTGTGCAGCTACTCAACACTGTACTGTGCTCCTTCCCGTCAGGGGTGAAGCTGCCGGAGTTCTTTTTGCGTGTGCCAGATGACAGCCCTGAGATGAGGAAACCGCTAAACACAGATAATCAGACAAAGTGCATCGAGGAGAGCTTCAGGCAGCACGGATTTGATGGCAACCTGCTGGGGGAAAAGATTCGTGATGAGCGTCCAATTGATGAGACGTACTTGCAGGGTGTCGTAGATAAACTGCAGTCCATCACGCATTGGCGGCTGATGAACGCGATTGTGTTGCACGTGTGCATCGTGTATCTTGAGGCGCACGAGCTCATCATCAAGCCAGAGTTTTCCGAGTCAAATGCCATGCGTTTCTACCGCTACCTCGCGAGCACGCTCGATCACAAGCACCGCTACCACTTCATCTGCTCATGCGCGAACCACCTCCGCTACCCGAACTGTCAGACAAACTTTTTTGTGAAGGTCATCTCGCAGTTGTTCTTGCAGCATCCGTCCATTCGCAACCCACTGACACGTCTATGCATTCAGGAGCAAATCACACGTGTGGCAGTGGAGAAGACGCTCATCATTCAGCCACACCCATGGGGTGTGCTGAGCACCTTCATGGAGCTTATGCGAGCACCCGAGTATGGCTTTTGGGAGAAGAGCTTCATTAGCAGCACGCCATTCCTAGAGAGCATGTTCCACAAGCTGCGCCGCTCCGTGGAGACACGAAACGCGCAGCAACAGCAGCAGCAACAACAACAGCAACAATCACAGACGCCGCAGGCATCAGCAAAGAAGTCATAAAAAGAAAAAGCCAGGATTTTCCCTCCATGCGCGATGACGAAGGACTCGTGTGACAATGCGTTCAATTCATTCATGCATACACGTATGTACATATGCATACATGAGTGTTCCCTCTTTTGTTGTTGGGAGGAGGGCGGCAGAGACGCAACAGCAGCAACAGCAGCAGCAACAGCAGCAGCACACAACAAGAAGAAGAAGAAGAAGAGGGAAAACTAAAAGCAAAAAAAAAAAGGAAATAAACAAACAAGTGAACAACGAAATAAACGCTAACAACAGAGACAGGCAACAATGAGAGCGTTAGGTTGTGTAATGAAAGACGGATCACGATGTGGTTCTACTTGTAATGTTGGTGAGGGCGGGCGGGGAGAGACGGAGCCCCAACGAAAAGAAAAAAAAAAAAGAAAAAAAAATGGAGGATTCAGCTGAGAGAAAATACAATAGACAAGCAAACGACGACGTGAGCGGTGCGAGTCAGGGGGTGAACGTGTGTGCGTGTGTGATGTCTTGGGCAGGTGACGGTGGCGACTGAAACGGGCAAACAATGCGTGGCGGAGGGGAGTCCAACGCAGTGATCTTTTTTTTATTTTGTCTTTTTTTTTTTGTTTTTGGATGGGGACGAGACGGAGGCGTAACGACGACGGGCGAATGGATGGCAGGGAGATGCAAATGCATAAATGTCACATGTTTTAGGGGAGCGTCATGAAATTTCGGTTTTGTTTGGGGGTGGGGAGTTTTTGTTCGTTGGTTGGACGTGAGGAGAGGCCCTGCAGGGAAACAAATTCGCTTCGACTGCCGCTTCGGCGCGAAAAGAAAGAAAAAAAAAAGAACAAAAAATAAACGGCGGAGGTTTAAATGAACTCATTCGTTCAAAATGACGTTTCCCCCCTCCCCCTCCTTTTGTTTTTCGCGCGTGTGTGAAGGTGTTTGTGCTTTAGGTGGCGCTGCTGCTGCTGCTGCTGCTGCTGCCTGCGGGCAGAGCGGAAAGGGGAGTGGTGGTGGTGGTGGTGGGCGTGTGCAAGGGGGCAAAAGAAAAGAAAAAAAAGAAGGAGGAGCGGTAAATGATATCAAACACGAAGCCCCCCCCCCAAAAAAAAAAAAAAAAAAACATTAGAATATATATATATATAGGGAGAGAGAGAAGGGAAATTTACGATAAATTTTACTTGCCATACAATATTATTGTATGCGCATGCTGCCTGTGCATGGGGAGCAGAAGGAAAGTCATGGGAAGATGGAGTGAGCCAACCAAAAAGGGAGAGAGAGAGACACAGAGAGGAAGAGAAGGATTGTTTGAGAGAGAGACTCTGTGTGTGTGTGTGTGTGTTGGAGAAAAGGAAGGGGATTCTTCTTGGGATATGTTTCACTAGTATTATCACCATGATTGATCTGTAAAGGCAAACTGTTTTTCTTTGAATTAGGGCTATCGGTGCTGCTTTAGGCTCTCGTCTTTGCCAGTCCCTCCTTGCATATTTTTAGTTGCACCTTGTTTCCGGTCGTTTGGGCATTTGGGTTTCGGTTGCAGCGTGTTTTTTTTTTTTTTTAATTGTTTCTTTTCCTGTTTCTTCTTTTGTTTGCATGGATGTCCGCATGCTTCGTGATGGGGAGGGAGGGAGGGGGTGGGTGGGGGGAGGGAAACAACAACAACAACAACAACTAAGGGAAGGAGTGAGGCAGTGGAGAAGCCAATAAATGGGGGTAAATGTGGTTGAGCTGATTTATTGGCTGCCCTCTGTGCTCGTGACGATTCCTACAGTGATTATGGTTGTTATTGCGGTGGCAATGAGTCACGGTCTTTTCCGTCAGACCTTGTTGGCGTGGTCTTGGCGCCGTATATTGTCCCTCACCCATATGTCGTCCCACCAAAAACAGCTGTTGATGTCCATGCAGGCGGAAGAGCTGGTCGAGGCGGCGTTACGAGATGCCGGATGGAAGCACGTGTTTCTTCGTCGTCGTGTACATGTGCAGCGACTCGGGCACAACCGCGAAATTGATGTCATTGCAGTGGGTCCAGTCGTGATGGTAGTGGAGGTGAAGCATTGGCGGGGCCATGTCTGGACTAATGGTCATCGATGGTTTCAGCGTGCCAACGACGCCAAACGTGCCTTGGAGTTTGAGGATATTCATGAGGACAATTTGATAAAAGCAGCGGCGCTCCGGCGGTTTATTGAGAATGAGAAGCGCATCCCGTTGCCTGATTACCGTGTGTTTGCTGACAGCCTGTCCGGTGCCGGGGACGACACGATGGGTGCATCTCGAGAGTACGGCACTTGGTACACAGACCGTCGTGTTCATAAGCACTGCGGCAAGGTTATTGTACCAGTCGTTGTGTTTACAAACCCCGCTGTAGTGCTTGACCCAAACACCGTGGGGTTGAAAAACTGTGTTTTTGACCTTCCAGCCTTCAAGGCGTACGCACAGCAGCTCATGTACAACGCGCGTGAGCCGCCGACTTGGTCGCTGCCCTTTGGAGGGAATGCCCTTCTGAGGCTTTGGTGTTACTTTTTCCGAAGCCCTTTGGGTACCAATTTTGTGCTATCGTCCAGGGTGGAGAACCAAATTGCTGCTGCCGTTAAAGCAATGAGAACTTGGGACATGGTGTACTTTCACAACGGCCGCCTGTTGCACGGGGATGTGACTTTGCTTGATCTTCCCTCGATTTGTTGCCGATTTGAGCGGCGCGAGGTGTTGGACGTTGAGGTACAGTGGTTTGATGGTATCCTGGGGTTTCTGAAAAGCCTCTGGAATGGCGGTGCTGGATTGGTGCGTGTGAGGCTGGCCCCCGCGAAACGTCTGGCACTGAAACGTGACGAGATTGTGTTCCCCATTACGCGGCGAAGTGCAAAACACACGAACTGCAACGACCGCGTGCAGGTCAAGATGGCGGGATCAAAAATTACGGAGACCGTCGCCTTGAGTGATATACACGCAGTGCAATTCAGTCACCACATGGAGGAGTTGCATTGTTAACCATAGGCGCCGAAGTACTCCATGCGTAGGTACACGATGAGGTGCGGGTTGTTTGTTTCTCTGTGTGTGTGTGTGTGTGTGTGTGTGTGTGTGTGTGTGTGTGTGTGTGTGTGTGTGTGTGTGTTTCCCTCACTTTTCACCGAGAAAGAAAGCACCAAAAGGAAATGTTCTCTTTAGTGTGGTGAGAGGGCACTCGCGTGTTGCTGAATGCTGGGCTCATGTTATTGCAGGTGCATTTGGCACGCATTGCCACCAGAAGAAGAGGAGCAAAGGCAAACTATACATACATGCAGGGTGTGGGCATGAGAGAAGGAGAGGAGAGGAGAGATAAAATAAGCGTATAAATGAAACTAGTGGGTAGATGAGAACAGATTTGTCCTTTTCCTTCTTCCCCCATATGAAATTGTTTGTTGTTGCTGTACCGCATCGTAGGCGTGTGGCGGCGTTTGCCGCGTGATGCATCAGCCTTCTGAGAACGAAGATGATGATGATGATGATGATGACGACGCCTTCGCGGCGGCTACCAGCAGTGTGCTAGATCTCGCTTCCTTTACTTGCTTCAAACAGTAGGGGCTTATTTTCATCCTGAGTGCCGCGTCCCTCAAGTCGATGCTTCATCATGGTGTCGTCATGCGGTGGGTTCCTCGCTACTTTGGTCGAAGGGCCCAACCGTTTTGGCGAAGTGGGCGGAGTGCATCCAAGGTAGTAGAGGCGACATCATTGCCATCAACAGCTGTTGCTTCGTCGGAGAGGGCGGTAAAACCCTGCAAAGTCTCCTCTGGAGAGTTGGCAGCAAATTTGTCCGCGGATGGGCACAGCAGAGGGGTAGCAGCAGCAGCGGTCATGGGGAAAAGGCAACTGGATGCAACAAAAAAAATTGTATCATATCTTCTCTGCCCACCAACTGTGGCAGCAGGTTCGCAGGGGCAGGCGCTCATGCAGAAGGCAGAGATGCTTCTTAGCTGCCTGAGGGAGTTGGATGACACGCTTCTGGAACGAAGGATCGGCTGCGGAGGATCGTACTCCCCACAAGCCTCTCCTTTAGATGAGGCGTACGGCGTGCATAGTCGGAAGCAGAGGAGAGATGCAGTGCTCATTACAGTTAGGACGGAAGTATTTGGTGTCCTAAAAGGCATTTTGCCTCCTGTAGAGCGTCACGCTGATGATCCTCCTCAGTCCGGTACCCAAAGCATTGAGGTTACCCTGCAGGAGCAGGTGGGTGCGGCAGACGCGACTGAGCCATCAAAAGGCAGTTTGGTTGTTATCCCTGACGAGGCTACTGATGATGTCGCACGGTACCTTCACAAAATGGATAGGCATTTCGCGGCTAGGGGAAATGGTGGTGGTGGTGGTGGTGGTGGTGCTTCTTCTTCGGCGGGAAGCACACCACTCATGCCCCCAGTGTTTACTCTGCGCGAGGTTGTGGTGTTTCTCCAACTCTACCATGCAATAGACTGTGAAGATGGTTGTTTTCTTCTGCAGCTTTTGCAGGAGGTGCGGCAGATCGTTTTTGCCACCCAACGGGGGGATGTGGCTGATGCAGCGGGGCCAAGAGACGAGGACTACAGGAGTGCGATACCGCCTCTTCTCTTGACTCTATCCAGTCTTGGACTGGTGGAGGAACATGTTCTGCAGCGACTTACGTGTCCTAGGGGCCCATTTCTGACTTCTTCAAACATTTTCCGCTACGAGGCAGGGGATCTTCTTTTGTTACTTGTTGCTTTTCATCGTTTTGGACTTCACCATGACCACTGCTTTAAGGCGACAGTAAAAGCGCTTCGCCGCATGGCGCTGCAAAAACCGCTCAAATCGTTTCTGCGTCGTGTTCTGGCACGGGACGGTGACGCCGCGCTCCCTACTGGTGGCATTCCGCGATGCATTCACGGTCTCACTCTGAATCTGATATTAGAGGCCGCTGCAGCTATGGCGCAGAGCCTGCACAGAGAGAAGGAAGTTGTGGAGTTGCTGGCTGCCATTGTTGCCGCCGCGGTGCACGAGGAGGAGGAGGAGGAAACGAGGGCGAATATCAAGACTGCTCATGCCAGCCCTCAGTGGCGTGATGCGTGTGAACGGGATCCACGGGTCCTTCGAACGCTGCAAGTTCACCGTGCAGCTAAAAGCTTTGAGCAGATGGAGCTCATGCAGCCGATCTTGGCTCATCTGCTCCACCGACTTTCTATTCGCCATGGTGGGCTTGTCGTTCAGGGCGCTGGGGATTCATTGAACCCAGAACGTCTTGGATTCTACGACGCCATCACTGCAGATTTGGTGAAGGTGACGCGTGCCTGAGCTCTGACAAACTTGTCTCTCTCTCCCCAATTCCCCGTTTGTCGTTGTTGTTGTTGTTGCTGACGAGGGGAATAAGTTGTTGTTGTTGCTGCTTCTGTCTCGCTTTTAACCCACCGCCGCACAAATACATGTGCCTGTGTGTGTGTGTGTGCCATTTGTTAATTAAACGCACATGAACACACACGCATATGCAGAAATATTTTTGTGTTGTTGTTATTCTTGATGGGATTCGCATTATTGCCCTCGCCTCTTCTCCTTCTTCCATAGGCTTCTAAAATCTGTTCGGGAATGCAACCCTGCAGGTGTGCACCGAAATTGCTGTAGCAATCGAGCGACTGAAGGTCAAGAAATCTCTCCTTCTCTTTCTCTCTCTCTCTGTCTGTCTGTCTGTCTGTCTGTCTGTCTGTGTGTGTGTGTTTGTTGGCCAGCAAACACAAACCAAAGGGGGTGAGGGGTATTTAAACAAACGAAAGAAAGAAATTGACGGAGATGATCGAGGAGGCTCCCACTTTTGCACAAGTGGTGGCAAGGAATGCATCTGCGAGCTGCGTCGATCCTGGTGGTGTTGGTGGTGGTAGCGGAAACAACAGCTTTTGCAAAGGTAACCATCGAAATGCTCTAGTGACGACGTTAACCGACGCGAAAGGGTCCGTCACAACGACGACGACGACGGCAGCGTTGAATGGTGGAGGTTCTACGTGTTTTTTCACCACTGTGCGCCTGCCCGGGGGTGAGAGTTACGCAGATGCCGTGAAATCACAAACTGTCAAGCTGGACGGGGTTCCAGTGAACCCCGTCAAGGCGATTGGCTGCGCTGAGTCTGTGACAAACTCCACAATGCAGGAGCAGGAATCGGTTCTGTCCTCTTGGGCGGACGACGACCAGTGTTTCCTTGACTCCATCCGGATTCCACAGGAGGAGGGGGACAGAAGGGCACGCGAGCCTCTGCCGGGGCGAGAGGGCAGCAACACGGGTGGCGGTGGCGGCTTCAGGCGAGGACGCGGCCAACGAGGTTGGCGAATTATTGGGGGCAGCGAAGGCAACAGGCGGCGCAAGGGACAAGGCAACAACAACAACAACCTGAACGCTAACTTTCGATGAGGCGGCGACCCATGGCATGTCAAACACTCGTGAAGACGCTTTTCCTCGCGGCGATGACACATTGCTTGTTTTTTTTTTTTTAACTCGTTTTGTTGTCGTTGGTGTTGTTGGGCAAACGCGATGGTAACAGCAAAACCAAAGAGAGGAAAAAAAAAAAAAGCAACGAAACAAAAAAAGTGGCAAATGGGCAATGCCGAGTAACAGGCAATTTGTCGATGGGAAGAGGTTTCGACGATGAAGCGGAAACACACACACGTACGTGACGGCGGTGGTAACGTGGAGGCGGAATAAAGACGGGAAGACACGACGAGAAAAAAGAAAAACGAAGGGAACAACAGGGAGCAGTTTCTTTCTTTTTTTTTTCTCTTTTGCGTGTGTTGTACGATAAACGCAAAGGGAGGGAGCCATCACGAGAGCGGGGCGGGGTGATCACGCAGGCATCGGAGGGGAGAAGAAGTGTGCACCAGTTTTTGTTCTCTTCTGTTTTTAGTACAACGACCATTATTAATAATTGTTGTTGTTGTTATTCGTTGCGGATCTGCTGTTGCCGTTGCTGTCCTCGTTTAGTTTGTGTGTGTTGTTTGTTTGTTTCTCTTATTGCGGGGGCGCAGTGCGTTCCGCGGCACTGCAGGCGGCAGTGATAAACATCTTTCTAGCGTCCACTTGTTTCCACTTACCCGCGCCCCGCCACCAATAAAAACACGCAAATAAACAAAACCCCCCCCCCCCCCCCCAAAAAAAAAAAAAAAAAAAAAAAACGAATGCTAAACGAAACAAAAACGAGAAGAGGGGCACCCGCCGCAGGAGAAAAAATCGAAGGAGAAGAAACAAACAAACAAACAAAAAAAAGGGCAAAAGTGTGTGGGGCGGGTGGAGAAAAGATGTGAGAGAAGTTGGACTGCCATGGCGACCCCCGCTGCTTCTTGTGGGGGGAGAAAGAGGAAAGAAGAAAAGAGGGAGGTGTGTGTGTCGAATGGGAATGTTGATGCTCTGCCTTCTCCGTCGTTGTTGCTAGTGTCTCTTTTCCCTTCCTTTTTTTGGTTTTGGGCGCCCACATCTTCTTGCGCAGACGCTGCGGTTTCACATCACTGGCGTAATGCCATCACACCGTGTGGGTGGGTGTGGACGCCAATAGACGGGGAGGCAAACGGACGCACTGAAACGATGGGAAAAGTAGTCGATGAGGAGGGGAGGCGGAGGAGATTTCTTTCGTCTGTGTTTGTGTACTCCTCGACTCTTCGCACTAACGTCTATCATCTTCGTTTGTTGTTGGCGTCGGTGTCTTCTGCTCCGAGTGTCGTCGTGCATTTGGACGCGCTCTGTGACGGTCCTCATTCATTCATTCCTTTGGCTTTCGCCTTCGCTTCTCCCCCTTCTCTTCTTTTGTGTGTGTGTGTGTGTGTTTTTGTTTCTCATGTATGCAGTGCGGCCCCAGTTGCTCAGCGAATAAATCCAAAGAAACCAACAAACGCAGAGAGAAATTGGAATGAGATGGGTGGAGCTGCACGCATGTCTGCAGGTCTCTAACCTTCTGCTTCCCATCTCTCCCTCCTTTTCACCTAAGAAGTCATGTTCCTTGTGTTGTTCTTGCGGCGTCGTGGGTGTGGCGCGAGTGTTGCGAAAGTGTTGGTGTGACGACCCTCCGAGCGCTATTCTTTTTTTTTTTATTGTTGGGGCGGAACATGTCTGATGTTTGCTTCTGGTCAAATGCTCATCCATCCATTCACTCAATCACTCACTCGATTTATAATCCATTCCAATTCAATTTTATCACTCATTCATTCCCTTGCAAACACTTACTCTTGCGCACACGTTCACGCATGCATTCATTCGTTCATTCATGCAGGAAAAGGAGGAGGAGGAGGAGGCTGCTGCTGCCGCTGTTTCTTTTCGTTATTTTGCGCTTTTCTTTCGGTGTTGCAGCGGAGGAGCAGCGCGATGCCACCGAATGCTTTGAAGTACGAGGGACAACCACAACCACAGGGAGGTGGGGGCCCAAAAGGGGAACTGCTGCAAACATGACAGCAATGCACGGGGGACGGCGGCGCTCCACGTGCTCCGTTTTTTTTTTTTTTTTTTTTTTTTTTGTTCGTGCGTGTGTGTGTTTTGTGTGTTTTCAACGAATCCAAACGAAAGAAGAGGCACTTCAAAAGGGGAACAATACAAAAAAAAAATAGATATATACATATATATATATATATACATATACTTTCGTCAGTGTGCCGTCAGTCAGAAATGATTGAGATGTCGTGTGACTCATCTCGCACAACCTTTTTTTTTTTTTCTTTCTCGTTTGACTCACCGTGTCCGCTCGCTCACTCACATGCGCACTTCTCATCTGCTTCATTTTTGTTTTTGTTTTTGTTGTTGCCGCCGGAAGTTCAAAGTGAAAGGACGGTCTTGGTCGAGTGTCTGGCACTAATTCACGCCAGCACTTCTTGCGAGGGCGCAGGGAGGGGAAGAGGGCAGGCGGGGCGATGGCGGATGCGTCGGTGCAGAATTCCACTGAGCTGCGCGGCGAGCTCAATGATCTCCGACAGCAGCTGCGGGACCCTCAGGTCGAAAAGGATCCGCTCCGTAAGCGGGAGGTGTTGCGCAAGGTGATCGCCATTATGACAACGGGGGTTGACACCTCCAGTATCTTCACGGAGATGATATTGGCATGCTTCACCACGGACCTTGTGAGCAAGAAGCTCATCTACTTTTATCTCACCAATAGCTCGGAGAACAATCCAGAGGTTGCGCTGCTGAGCATCAACACACTCACAAAAGAGTGCAGCGATGAGAGTCCTCTGGTGCGTGGCCTCGCGCTACGCTCTCTTGCATCGCTGCGCCTGCCGCAGTTGTTTGATTTTCTCATCCCCGTGGTAAACAAAGGGCTCTCGGACACCTCGTCATATGTGCGAAAGACAGCGTGCCTCTCGGTGTTGAAAATCTTTCGCATCTCACCTGGTGAATTCCACAAACATCGTTTTCTTGACCGGATGCTTGGCATGCTGCGAGACAGTGATCCGCTGGTGTCGAACAATGCCCTCGCTGTCCTTGTTGAGGTGTCCCGCGATGCTCTGGCGCACAGCGTCACGGAGGACGTCTTTTCGGTGACAAAGACCGTCTTGTATCACCTGTTGAATAGAATCTGCAGTTTTTCTGAATGGCACCAGGCGCAGATTGTCAAACTCGTTCTGCGTTACACACCCGCTGACGAGGAGGAGATGTTTGACATCATGAATCTTCTTGAGGACCGCCTGCAGAGTCAAAATAGTGACATGATCCTCAGTGTATGTGGTGTGTTTTTACATCTTACACAAAACTACCCCGCGGTGCACTCTCAAGTCTACGATCGGCTGAAATACCCACTTCTCACCCTCATGTCTTCATGTGTCAATAACGAGGTGGTGTATGTTGTCCTGTGCCATGTTAAGCTACTTGTTCAGCGCGATCCGCGGGCGTTTCAAGACTCCTGCAAATCATTCTTTTGCCACTACATGGAGCCCACATATGTAAAGACGGTGAAGATTGAGATACTCGCTATGATAGCGACGGAAGTGTCGGCAGCGAGTATTCTGGAGGAGTTCGTCGCCTACACTTTTGAGCGCAGCATGGCGATCACGCGTACCGCCATTGAGGCAATGGTACGCGTCGCCCTACGCCTTCCATCAACGGCGAGGATAGTAATGCAGCACTTCTTACAATTTCTTGAGGGCGAGTCTAGTTATGCCCGCGGGAAGAGCCTCGCCGTGATGAAGGATTTTCTGCGCAAGTACCGCGACATTGCCATTGTGCGGCCGTTTCTTGATACGCTCGTGAGAGTCTACCGGGAAATAAACTTTACGGATGAAGAGAGCAAATTGGCGCTTGTGTGGGTGTTGGGTGAGCTTGGTGAGTTTATTGAAGACGCCCCGTACATCATGGAGGGAATGTGCAGTGAAAACTTACTCGCCAGCACACCAGAGTTTCGCTTGCAGTTTCTCACCTCTGCGTTAACCCTATTTTTTAAACGCCCCCCAGAGATGCAGCCCGTGCTGGGGGCGGTGTTTAGGTTGCTCATCAACGATTTCTCACATGCTGACGTGCATGATCAGGCGTTAATGTACTATCGTCTGCTCCGTCAAAATCTCGCAGCAGCATCCAAAGTCATCTGCTCCCCAAAGAAAGTGATTGGGGAGTTCTCAGAGGAACAAAATTTGGCACTCCGCGACAAACTTTTCGAGGAATTTAATACCCTCGCAGTGATGTACTACCAGCCGAGTGAGGACTTTATGAACTCCCCCGCTGCGGCAAGCGATGATGATGATGATGATGATGAATGTGAAGAAAAAAGGGACGAGGATGTGGAGTCGGGGAGGGTGGTGGGGGGCGGCATGACGGAGATGCGTGAGGATCTTGCAGTCACGAATAGAACAGCCCCAACTGTTCTGGGCGGTGACTTGGAGCTTTCGGAGGAGGCAAACATTGAGCCACACGAGTTTCAGCGTCGATGGAGTTTGCTGGACGGCGCAGCGATGGCGACAGTGACGCTGCAACTACACGTGCGATCGGTCCCCAACACCGAGGCTTTTGAAGAGGGACTGGAAGAATGCGGTGTCTTTACTCTCGCCTCCGGAGTGCAGGGTGACGCGCACAAGTACTACCTCTATGCACAGGAGGAGGGTGATGACAGCACGTATTTTCTCCTTGAGCTTTTTCTGCATTCCACTGGCACTGTGAACGTCATTGTCAAATCTGATAATCTCCGTTTGGAGCAGTTTGTTGCACTCTTAAAGAGAATAATAGGACAGTTTTGACAACTGCGTTTTTATCCTCCTCATCCCTGAATGCGTGCGTATTGTTCTTTATACGAAGGGAAAAGGGGTGTGTGTGTGTGTGTGAAACAGCGAGAGGGAGTGAAAGGGAGAAAAAGAAGGATTAGCAGACGAGGAGAAGGAACCGTCTGTGACGGTGACGTTGTAGTAGCAAACGCTGATACCCTTGTGCAGACTTCATTTTATCGTGGGAACCAGCAGGATTCTTTTGCCTGCCTGCCTGGTTTCCTTCTTCCCTCGTGTCTAAGTCTTGTGTGTTTGTTCTTCACCGGAGCGATAATGTGAATGCGGGGTGTGAATCGTTGGACGGGGGGGGGGGGGGGGGGGGGGGGGGGGGAAAAA